>APFE031308819.1:60594-73492 GCA_000404065.3 Pinus taeda | reverse complement strand
AGGGTGGCGGTCATGAAGGAATGAAGCATGAATGTATTGCAGTGGGTGAGACACAGGTGAATTGTCTGAA
Organism: Pinus taeda; assembly: GCA_000404065.3. Classification (NCBI taxonomy): domain Eukaryota; kingdom Viridiplantae; phylum Streptophyta; class Pinopsida; order Pinales; family Pinaceae; genus Pinus; species Pinus taeda. Next base: position 73,422 of record APFE031308819.1, on the reverse strand, counting down.
TGACTTCTCTTGAACATATCAGTGATGCTAACGATGGATTGGTAGCATTAACCCCAAAGATGGATGGTGTGACGGACCAATGGTGAAGACCAATGAACGGAACAACCCAACCCGGCATGGATGTGGAAGGAAAGTGTCATGTTCAAGAGCGACTTACTACCAATAAAGTTTCTTCAAGTTTTCTTCCCAATTTTCCCCAGTCATTGTTGATCAGTACCTCTTTATTTTTTTCAAGCTTGAGGAGGATAACATATGCTTGTTCTATAATCTGCCCTTCGGGCAAACCTGTCGCTATATTTTAACGAGCGTAGCAACAGTGAAACTCGTTCTCGTCTATTTGGAAGAGTTTGTCGCTATTAGGTTTTAACGAGTTTAACGACAAAGATAACTCGGTCCTTTTCAATTTTAGAGAGTCTGGAAGGGAAGGAAAGGAGACCCCAAAGATTCTTTTTCATCATATAATCCCTTAAGTCTGAAAAAGCGTAAAATAATACGAAAGGGATGAATTTTTGATAGTTTTAATGAGCCGAACAAGACAAGTGCTCGATATTTTTGTGTAATAATCACTCAGGTCCAAAAAGATTAAAATCTAGAGGAGGTATAGCACTTCCAATGACTTTAACGAGCCGGAGAGGTTAATCGCTCGGAAACCTTTTCATATTTTACGAGTCAGTTGAAAAGAGCTTAAAGCAGACTCGTTTTCGAGGAACGAGTGATGATTTCGAGTAGCAGTTGATTCCAGGTAAGGTTTGGAATTTTCCAATCATGGCAGTGTCACAAGGATGACTCATAGAATCACTCTTTGCAGATGTTCCTCGAAAGGGTAAACAATCAAATGGAGGTGAATGATCAGCTAAAAAACAGAGTGGAGGTGATGGTGAGAACACGACCAAGGCTCAAAAGCTGGTGATAAGGCATTCACAATGGTTATTTACCGGTTCATTTTTTAATGAGCTTCAACTCTGGGGGAAACATTTCCTCATGGCTTATGTTTATTTTTTAACAAGCTTGAACTATGCGCTAAAATTGCTCGTGGCGGGTTTATTTTTAAATGAGCTTGAACCCTGCGGTAACACTACTCGCCAGTCATATAATAAGGATGTCTCAATCAATATGCCATTTTTTATGGGGCTTGCACCTTTTGTAAGCTTTGGCCTGGATCCTTTCTTTATGTAAGCTAGGAAATGACCACCATTACGAGTTCAAAGGGTTAGAGGTCCTACAAATTTAAAAAATAAATGGTCTCTCTTCGCTTGCATGTGGAAAGGTTTGCATGCCCCCAGGGATAGCAAAAAATTCCTAGGTTACCATGAAAGTTCTATCCGCATTGCGGACAAAATGCTTCCTTGGCGATGTCTATTGAAACAGACAAAGGTGAGTGGCGCAGACGCATTACACTCACATAACTTTAACGAAGGTATCTTATTCCAACCTAATCCCATTTTCTTGTGAGGATAGGTGTGTTAGACTAGTCATATATCCTCCGTGAAAACCTACTCTATACCCAAGGTTTTCCTACCAAAACAGACCAGGGTGCATGCCCCCTGGGTTTCCGTCACATCCTCCTGAATCACTCGCGCGGACGGACTGGAGATCAATGAGACATTCCTTGCATGAAAATACCATTTAGGGATGGAATTTGACTATTTGCGATATGTGAACCGGGGAATGACATTTGGTCTACGAGCTTGACCACTCTGCTTTCGTGCGGAAAACACATTACTCTAAAGAGTGAGGAGATGACGACTCCCATGCAATAAATATAGTCGCATCCAAGGAGTATATTATAATCCAAGGGTCCTTGAACTACCATCACGTTCATGTGAATGGTTTTCCTTCTCAAAGTAATGGGCACATTTGGAAGGATCTCTAATGGTTGACTGGTTCCTTTGTCAAAGCCGGTCAGATTTCTCATTTCAGGCAAAAGCGATGGCGAACCAAGTGCTTTCCAAGCAGTTGAGGAAAGGATACTCACAGAAGCCCCTTCATCAATGATGGTACCAGCCATGACCATTCTGTAAGCTTGTACAATGATTCAGAATGTAGCACTAGCTGGTAAACGGGGTCTGCCTAGTAGATTCCAGTCGAAGGAAACGACTAGGTTGCTTGGAGGTGGGACCGAATAGATGACCGAATATGACTCTGATGAACTTCCTTCCTGTGATAAAGGAACAGGTAGACTACACCCAAGTTCATCGGAGTCTGTGTTTACGAAAATAATTTGAACGGTGTCATTCTCTTTCTCTTCAGTGATGGTACCATTCGAAGATGAACACTTTGAAGTCAAGACCGGGTCAACTGCCGCCTCGACCTTTTGACTTTCTTCTGGTATGGATTCAGAGGGTTCATTTTCAATGATAGACGCTTTGGATGACCATAATGGCGGGCCAACTAGATTTTCAACCAGTGGTGGACTTGGCAAGAGTTTTTTATATCAAGGAGGCAGCCATAGCAGTGAAGCAGGAAGGTCATCCAAAACTCTTTTAGCTTCGTCAAGGAAGGGACAGTGATGGATGGCGTGATTGCCTTCACACAATTTACAAGGAAATATGGGATTCCTTTTCTGTCCTGATACTTCACTTTCACTAGTTGATGGTGTGCATTCAACATGATCATCAGAGGTTGACGACACCGGACTGTGTAAACAAGGAGACCAGTCCCTTAAGATCTAAGGGATGTAGGGACAATCTTGGTGATAGTGGTCTCCATTGTAAATGACACAAGGAGATTGAGGTTTAGACGGTGCGGTGTGAGGATTTTCGCTAGATGACGCTTGGTTGCCCCCTTTCGATTTTGGTTCCTTTTTCTTCTTTTCCTTTTTCTCTTTCTGCTTCTTCTTCTTCTCAGTTACTTGATTTTTAGCTTTACCAGCTTTATCATGTGAAGAGGAAGGAGGAGAGGGAGAATTAGATGAAGTAGAAGGTTGGTGGGAAACTCTAGTATCATCTAGTTGCTGACTTGACTGTTCAGGAATTACGGTATTCTGAACAACAGAGGTAGAGAAGAGCCAGACGGGTAAACCAATTGTCAACCCTGGAATTGACAATTTGGCCATATGGGGTGCACTAACATCTCCCCAAGAGGAGAAGGGACTAGGATTTCCTCCAAGGGGAAATCCTTTATTGGTAGATTCCATTTTTCTCAACCTAAAGACCAACGACGGAATTTGTGAGATTAAAATAATTTTTATACGCTTTGACACAACTTGTTTTTCAATTTTAAAGATTCGACAAAAACAAAAGATGACTCTAGTCGCCTTCAATTTTTAGTGAGCCTGAAGTGACAAGTGCTCAGAGGACCTTTTCTTTTAAGGAGTCTAAAAAGGAGAAAAATAGACTTCTCTGGAAATTTAGGCAGAGGGGATTACCAAACCAATTGCAAAACTACAGAATACTTTTTACGGTATGACAGTCAATCTTCCTGAATGTTGTGTTCAGTGCATTGCGATTGATAGGGTGGTAGACATGGCTTCCTAAGGATAAAGGATGCAGCCTATTGTGGTCTCCCAATATATACTCGATGGTAAGTGGGAACACAAGTCCGTACTGGCACATGCTGTCTCAGAGTGGAGGAATCACCCAACCAATAATGAAAACAAAAATTACTAGGTTTTACGACGCCGGAATATGTCTCTAGCCTAGACCTCTAGATGTTGTGCGTTAGGTTCCAAAGCATTGTTAGATTCATTAAATTTATTTTAAGTTGATCTTGCTTAAAAATTTTCGTTTCAGGTTCACCGTGTGATGTGTATACAATTCCTAAAATGCAGTCTAAGATGATAAACAAACATTTAATCTTCTTTTGGCAATGAAAATCCTAGCTACTAAGGAAAGAAAGTTGAGAATCTTTCAGCAAAGAGCACAAGCACAAACTAAATGCACCGTCCTAAACCAAACCAAGCAGTCTAAATGCAAATGCACATGCATGTATTTGTTTTCAGCCTTGTTAATGTATGAATGAGGATAAGAAAGCTAAGTGCAAATATGAATTATCTTCAAAGCGACAATACTCAACAAATTTCTTTTCAAAATGAAGTGAAGGTAAGAGAGACACTTTGCGATTTCGAAATGAAAATTGCTTTTAGAAACTTTAAAAAATACTAATTCAAATCATATACAACAGTAACTGTATAATCGACTATCAATAATAATGGGATTATCTTCTATGGTTGAAAATGACAGCTACGACACTTTCAGATCAAGAAACAACAATTTGACTATGCTACTTCTTTGCAAAAGAGAACTGAAAATGGCGCACAATACATAAAAAAACTTACAGTTCTTTGCAATATGGAGGTGGAATGATGAAAGAGAATGGGGTTTTCACAAAGACACTCTAACCATAGATAGCAAAATTCCTGAATAGGACTGAAAATAGTGAGGAAAAAACCAAAGTCTAAAGGTAAAGTTAACCTTCCCTGACCATCACACCTGTCACATAGTGAATTCAGTATGCAGCGCACCTACTGCACTTGGGAAGTGCATGCATACAGACTGCCTTGAAGGCAGGGTGCGATGGTACTAGTACGAGACTTTAAACGATTTTTTACTCACAATTTACAATTCAGTTCAGGGATTTAGGACAAGTAAGTGATGTTTAGTATATGTAAATCACAGGGGTTGATCTAAGGAGGTTACTAGAGCCACCACTTAGGGAAATTAGAATGTTTGCAGATCGATTGTTTAATTCATAAACAAAACCCAGAGATAGACTAAAGCAACATTGATCTACATTTCATTTGTATAACAAAAGTAGTTCAAAGGATAGCTGGCTTGGCTTCAAGCTCCGTCCATAAGTTCATAAAAGAAACAAAGATAGGCTAACAAACAATCTAGTCGCTCCCCACTGGAGTCGCCATTTTGTTACTGGGAATAGTGTCTACTCGAAGCTTCTATTCCCACTAAGACTGGTTGCTATCTTAGAAAAAAACAAGTAAAGTCTACTTTCGATTTCCTTTATGAAAATAGATAAGAGTGGAACAAAGGAGACCAACCTTAGTCTTGCGCTTAGTTTCCTTGTTGATTCCTCTTCTTCCGGATAGATCTTTGCCGCTTCTTCTTCGTCTGCCTAGCTTCAAAGAGCACCTATGGAATCAAAGCAACATACTACTATCGAAGAACAGAGATCTATATTCATAAATAATACAAGATCAGATATGTGTTAACCATACAAATGCATATATAATGAAACATACAAGAATATGGAGGAAAAATTGAATAACTTTATTAAGATGAAGAGTAGCAAGAGGATTACAACCATATGTTCTGACCCAGCATCATCCTCCAGCAAGAAAGCCCTTCTTCACCTCAAGTAAAGCTTAGATCACCCAACACTATCAAGTTACACTAGAAAACAAACAACACTTCTCTACCAGATACAAGATTCCAGCTTGTGGATCTCTGTGATGAGGGATCCATATATAGATGATTGTAGGGGGGTGAGTCATCTTCTGGGATCTTGATTAGTGTCCTCTCTCTAATATTTCTTGATTCCACTTGGAGAATTATGATCTCTTACTCATCCCTAGTCAAAAACAGAGAGGCAAGTGTCAGAGGGGAAGCTTCTAGAAGTTTCCATGATCTTCCACCTCGCAAATTGTCCCTGCCATTTTTCCATTCCCGACCATCACACCCTACAGAGGGGCCATTCGGTATGCATCGCACCCTTTACACTGGGAAGGTGATATGCATCGCACCCTCTGCACTGGGTATTCAGTATGGTCCCGTTTTGACCATTTCTAAGCAGTTTGTAGTGGAGAACTTCTGGGAGATGATGTAATCAGCTGACCTTGTTCCTTTAGGCAGTGAAGAAACACTTTTAGGGACTTAGGAGCCCTCATTTTATGGACATTTATGATTGGGGTTGAAGTGCCCAAAAATGTCTATAACAGTGACCTGATCCCAGATAAAGGGTACTTCTTTTTTCAATAGACGAGTATAACCTTTAGCAAGTTTGGCATAATTTGGAATTGAACCTCCTCAGAAAGTTTGCTTTCCCTTGGAGTTTCTGAATCTGAAGCAAATTTGAAGGTGGAGGCAAATCAATGATTGCCTGAACCTTACATGGGTCGAGACGAATCCTGTCCTTTGAGACCACAAAGCCAAGTAAACGACTAGAACTAAAACAAAACACACATTTGTGAGGATTGAGTTAGCAATGTAGAAATATCACTCTCAAATGTTACGGATGATCAACCTTCTTTCCCGAATGAGCTAGGAGATCTTCAAGATATGGTTGAATGATGTTCTTGATGTCATGGAAGGAATAATTCATTTCCCTCTGAAATGTTGCCCTTTCATTCTTTAAACCAAAGGGTAGCTTGCGATATGCGAATGTGCCCCATGGACAAATAAATGAAGTCTTTGATTGGTCTTGTGGGCGGACATTTATTTGATTATACCCAAAAAATCCATCAATAAATGAAAATATTTCACATCCAGCACATTCATCAATTATCTGGTCAATAAAGGGTGTAGGGTAGTTGTCTTTTGGACAAGCTTGATTTACATCCCTATAATCGACACACACTCTAATTGTTCCTCGTTTTTTCATTACAGGAACAATATTCGATACCCAATCGGTTAGAGGAACCGGGTAAATAAAACCAACATGGAGAATTTTTTCAACATTCGCCTTGATGGCAGCGGCTTTCTTGGGGTGCACCTACCAGAGTCATTGGCGTACCATTTTGACATCTAGATACATCTTAATTTCATGTTCAACTATGCTCGAGTAAATGCCTAGAATTTCATCATATGAACAAGCAAAGACATCTCTAAACTCGTGAAAAAGAGCGTAATATACTTCCAGTTCTGAAGGAGAACAAGATTTGCCGACATGAATATTCTCTACAACATCTGTTTTGGTTGAGATATTTATCGCAATAGTCTCTTCAATATTGGATAGGTTCCACTCAGAATCCACCATATTTATAGTATTTGACATAAAGTCAAAAACTGAGGGATGATTAAGGTCACTAGAACTATCTTCCTTACAATTTGGAAGATGGGAAAGATGGTGGTAATCTTCCCATGGTGCCCCGTCAATCATCATTGACTTAACAATTCCTTCGTCTATAGAATCTACTTGCGACCAAGGATCTGAAGGAGTGTCATATTCCTTAGACCTATCTATCCACACGCTTGATGAGCGTTGATTTGGGTTTGCCTCCCATGCCGAAAACATTGATTGCTACAATATTTCTATTGGGCTTGGAGGCAATACCTGGAGATGATCCAAGTTAATATCGTTTTCGGATACCTTTTGAATAGAAGATATCATATTGCAGGTTCCCACCATCGCCACTTCCACCAAATTGTTTGGAGGCGGTAGGGAAAAAGTCCCTATTAATGTGGGGTCTTTTAGTAGGCCTACTTTGATATTTTGAAGTGAATGAGGGCTTCCATGGATCATTGGAATGCTTCCCGTATCTTGTGAACCGTTGGGGAGAAAAGTTTGTTGGTCGACGACCGTAATTCCTCCTTGGAAGGGAAATGCAACCTTCCTGAAGTACGTCGACACAATGGTAGCCATAGCATATATCCAGGGCCTTCCCAGTAGGACATTGTAATCGAGGTTTCCGTCGATAACTTCAACATCAATTTCTACTGTTTTGCCCCCAGTTCGACTTGCAAGTTACTCAATATCCCATATGGGGTGTATGTTCATCCATCAAATGCTTTTAATGTTGTCGACGATCGTGACAAGGGTGGAGATCCTAAAGTTTTTTAGCAACTCATCAACATAATACATGTAGATGCCCCCTCATCAATAATTGTTCAGTGAACGGTTTTGTTGAGGGCTTTCACTTGAATAAGGAAAGCTAGTTGAGTTGGTAACTGAGGGTCGTATCCTTTATGATTAAAGGCTAAAAGATTGGAATCCGTTGGGTCAATCCCACCTATCACTGACAATAAAGTGTGATTTTGGAAGGGGAAATTTTGCAGTACCTCAAGTTTCGACATAGCAGATGGCGATTGGGCCAGATCCTCCACTATATTATAATGCTGTGCTGCTTTGGCACGAGGATTAAACGTCGATTTGTGTACTACTCCCTTTGGTGGTTTTATCATTAGTTCAGGAGTGATCGATGGCACTACTTCGGGTGAAGTTGTTGTTGAACTACTAGGTTGGTCATTATCCGTGTTGTTTGACATTTGTGGATTCCCGTAATCTTTATTCCTTGTCGATATCAAAGCATCATTTAGCTGCTTCGAAACAGACAACATTATCGCTTGGGACGGGAAAACATTTTCGATAGCAACCAGATTTGTTCCTGAGTTCGAAAATGGATCAGTCAATACTATTGAGGTTTTTGAAGTTTGAAGAATTTTCTAAGCTCAGATTTATATGGACACTCTCTCATCCAATGATCCTCATCACATATAAAGCATGGATGACTTGGTTTCCTATCTCCAGAAGGGTTTGCAGAAGACTTTTCGGGAGACAACTCCTCCTATTTCTTCTTCTTCCCTTTCTTTTTCTTCTTGCCTCCTGGTTGCCTGGGTTCTTTGCCTTTGTCAGTCGACATGGCATTTACTTCGGAGGCAAGAAGTTCTTGATTTGTATTTTGACTTGAAACTGTATGGGCCTTCTTTGACGTAGCCTTTACGGTTTTCGTTCTAGTCGTACCTTTCACGCCATCACCGACATGAGAGTATTTGTTTGATTTAGGAGGGGGAGGAATGGAAAATTCCAGTCTAGGAGCATCAGGGATTTTATCATAGAGCGTGCTAGACTGAGTATAGATAAAGTTTAGATATTGTGCATGAGCAATAACTTGCTCTTCAGTGACGACTCCTCGCTTTGCCACATATTCCGTAATAGGAGGTAACAATGACTTAATAAACAATTCAGCCAACAGCTAATCAGGAACATATTTTTTTACCATTCTACGAAGACGTCGCCACTCATGAATATGATCAAATATGTGAGTGGCCGTCGTTTGTTTGAAATTGGTAAGAAGTTCTGTTCCCGTTTCGTACCTTATGGGTAACTGAAAATGGGTTAAAATGGTTGTGGCTAGGGTACTAAAGTTATCAAATTAAGCTCTAGGCAATTCGATATACCATTTTGCTACCAGACCAGTTAACGTTCGCTGAAAAAGGTGAAGCTTGATTGAATCATCGTTGAGAGTGTTTGATGAACACCACAGATGAAAGGTCATCACATGATTCGATGGGTCTTCACCTGGATTTCCATTAAATTTAGGAATATCTGACGAAAGTTTATGTGGAATCACTGGCCACCAAGGGGCGTAAGCAATTGGATCATTTGTTAGTCGATTCAGATCTGGTAACTCTAATGTCACCACGAAAGGAAACTGTTGATTCAGGCTCGGTGAAGCATACCCAGGATAAGATGGAATTACCTTAGCAGTTGGCCTTTGCATACCAACATAATGCATTTGATGCTGGTAACTTTGGTAAGGTTGATGGGCATGACCATTATGATATGATCGATGTTGACCGTTTTGAATATACGGTTGCCCATTACTTGCAAAGACTTGTTACTTAGATCCTTGGTAAGCTTGTTTGAATTGCGGTTGTTGGTATTGTACCAGCCATGGTTGTGAAGCCATAAGTTGTTTCCCAGTACCAACTATTTGACCAAGATGGGGGCTAATGGTCCCCATTTGAACCTAGGTCATTCCACTAGTTGGTGATTGTGATTGCATCGCGGGATAAGAGATGGTTGTATTATGACCTGAGAAACCTGAGGTTGGCATACAGCAGGCATCTCTTTTACTTATGACACCGTCACGATAGCTGACATAATGGGGATATTTGACACAGGTAAACTTTGTTGCATCGAGTATACAACTCTTGGTTGTTGAGGCAGTATTGGCACCCATCCACTAGATGTAATTCCAGCATACCTTGAATTCCGTTGTGAACTCTCGTATGGTTGTTCTCCCGGAGGAGACAATGAATGGGTATACTTCCCTCCATAAGGTGGTAATCCAGTGCTCAAGCGAATGATTTGCCTTTGGGGACCGGATTGCCCAAATTGACACTGCGAAGGATCAATTTGTTGAGACACAACATAAGGGATTCCAGATATTATTCCAGATGAACAAATAGGAACAATCCATGTTGTCAAAACAACCCCTCGATGGACTCCATCTAGCGATTGAGAGCTAGTTGGGATAGATGGTACGCTAGTGAACATTTTTGGAATAGCAGCAAGAAGTTCTGCCGCTGCTGTGTTGGATGACCTAGTCCTAGATGTCGACGGTTGTTCAAACATATTTAGTCTATCCAAAAGATTCCTTAGTGATTCTTCAGGAACTTCCAATGGCGGGAGACTAACCTCTGATGAAGAAGGATATAGGGTGATCCCAGCTCCAAATTGCGATGGAGTGTTAGATGGAGGATCCTCCACAATCTCTTCTATGGCAATCAATCCAGGCGGAAGAGGTAGACCGTCAGGTCTGTAAAATATTTCTGGTGCTGAAGAAGGTATAGGTTTTTGAACGACTGATGTTTGGGGAGTAACACCTTCCGAATCAGCTATAGATGGAGTTGATTCGGGAATAGAAGTGTTTACCTTCACACTAGGATCAGTTGTAATGTCCTTTTGTGGCTGCGAAATTTCTTCTATAGAGGCAGGGATACCAGAAATGTTCAGAGTAACTGGAGTCTCTAAGGATGTCGGATTACTTGCTCCAACCAAACTAGGGGACTTCGATCCGGTCAAACAAGTTTGCTTTGTTCGGAATAATTTTGATTCCGGAGTCAACGACGGTTGAATCGTAAGCCTCCGCGAGTGACGAGGTTTTGATTGACTTTCTTCGATGATTGTGGATTACTCAATCAACTCAAAATAAAAGGGGAAAATGATTTTGAATTAAATGAATTTTAGACACTTTGACACAACTTGTTTTTTCAATTTTTAAGAGTTGAGAAAAAACAAAATATGACTCTAGTCGCGTTCGATTTTTAATGAGCCTAAAGTGACAAGTGCTCAGATGGACCTTTTCCTTTAAGAAGGCTGAAAAGGAATGAAAGAGACTACTCTGGAAATCTAGACAAAGGGATTACCAAACCAATCGTAAAACTGTAGAATGCTTTTTACAGTACGACAGTCAATCTTCTCGAATGTTGTGTTCAGTGCACTGCGATCGATAGGGCAGTAGACATGGCTTCCTAAGGATAAAGGATATAGCCTATTGTGGTCTCCCAATATATACTCGATGGTACGTGAGAGCACAAGTCTGTATTGGCACTCGTCGTCCCAAAGAGGAGGAATCACCCAACCAACAATGAAAGAGATAGTTACCAGGCTTTACGACGCCGGAATACATCTCTAGCCTAGACTTCTAAATGTTGTGCGTTAGGTTCCAAAGCATTTTTATGTTCATTGAATTTAGTTTATAGTTGATCTTGGTTAAGAAATTTTCCTTTCAGGTTCACCGCATGATGTAGATATATAATTCCTAAAATGCAATCTAAGATGATAAACAATTGTTTAATCTTCTTTTTGCAATGAAAATCCTAGCTTCTAAGAAAAGAGAAATGAGATTCTTTCAACATAGAGCATAGAGCACACACTAGATGCACTGTCCTAAATCAAACCAACAAGCAGTCTAAATGCAAATGCACATGCATGTATTTTTTTTCAGCCTTCTTAATGTGTGAATAACAAGAAGAATGCTAAGTACAAATCTAGATTATCTTTTCAAAGCGACAGTACTAACAATTTGTCTTCAAAATACGAAAGGAAGATAACAACGACACTTTGTGATCTTGAATTGAAAACTACTTTCGACACTTGAAAAGCTACTTATTCAAATCAAATAGAAGAGTAACAGTATAATCGATCATCAAGAACAATAGGATTATTTTCTATGGCTGAAAACGACACTTGCGACACTTTCAAATCAAGAAACAATAGTTCGATTGCGCTACCTCTTTGTAAAAGGGAACTGAAAATGGCGCACAATACATAAAAACATTCACAGTTATTTGCACAATGGAGGTGGAATGATGGAAAGAAAGGGGGTTTCCACAGTGGTATACTGATCATAGACAGCAAAATTCCTGAATAAAGCTGAAGAGAGTGAGCAAGAAACCAAAATCTGGAAGCATAAGAGGTCTTATCTGGTCAGCACACCTCTGACATAGGGAAAGTGCTATGCAACACACCTACTGTGCATGGGAGGTGTGATGCATCCAGATTCCCAAGAAGAGAAGGTGCGATGGTCTAGGGATGAGACTTTAACTTGGTTCTTGGTCATAGTTTGCAGCTTAGTTCAGGGATTTAGGCCAAGCAAGTGATGTTCAGTAAATATAAACCACAGGGGTTGATAAAATGAGGTTACTAGAGACACTACCAGGGCAATTAGAATGTTTGCAAATCGACTGTTCAGTTTATAAAAAAAACCCGGAGATAGACTGAAACATCATTGATCTACTTTGCACTTACATAGCAAATGCAGTTCGAAGGCTAGCTGGCTTGGCTTTAAGCTCTGTGTGTAAGTTTATAAAACAAACAAATATAGACAAGCAAACAATCTATTCGCTCCCCAGTATGATCACCATTTTTTTATCAGGGAATCTAGTGCCCACTCGGAACTGCTAGTCACACTAAGACGGGTAGCTATCTTAGAAACAAACAAACCAAAACTACTTTCACTGTCCTTTATGAGAAGTAGATAAGAGGGGAACAAAGGACACCAACCTCAGTCTTACGCTTGGTTCCTTGCTTGGTTCCTCTCCCTTCTGACAGATCCTTGCTACTCCTTCTTCGCTTACCCAGCTTCAAAGAGCACCTGTGGAATCAAAGCAACATAATACTATCGAAGAACAGAGATCTACAATCATAAAC
>APFE031308819.1:673-60201 GCA_000404065.3 Pinus taeda | reverse complement strand
AGGGATCCATATATAGATGATTGTAGGGGGGTGAGTCAGCTTCTGGGATTTTGATTAGTGTCCTCTCTCTGATAGTTCTTGATTCCACTTGGAGATTGATGACCTCTTACTCATCCCTGGGCGAATTCAGAGAGGCAAGTGTCACAAGAGAATTTTCTGGAAGATTCCATGATCATCCACCTTGCAAACTGTCTCTGCCATTTGCCTATTCTCACCCATTACACCCTACAGAAGGGATTTCTAGTATGCATTGCAATTTTTACACTGAGCAGGTGAGATGCATCGTACCCTCTACACTGGGCATTCTGTATGGTCTAGTTTTGACCAGTTCTAAGTAGTTTTTTGTGGAGAACTTTTGGGAGATGATGTAATCAGCTGACCTAGTTCCTTTAGGGTGTGAAGCAAAACTTTTAGGGACTTAGAAGCCCTTGGTTTATGGACACATATTATTGGGGTTGCAGTGCCCAAAAATTTATATAACAGGCGGGCCCAATGGTATCATAAAATGTGATTCACAAACACCTCGCATCTAGGGTCTTATTGCATTTTCCAATTCAATGGAGAACTGAAGCTAGTTATAAAGTGGGACTTGTTCTTCCTACAAGTTGTGATTTTGATCTACAATTTATCATATCACAACCTAGTACCTGCTGAGGAATGATTCTGACCTATTCTCTCCTCACCAATCTACGATTTCGATTTGCAATGGCCTTATCGCATCGCAACCATAAACCCAGATTTGTAACACCTTCTTCCACCTTGTGACTTGCAATTTGTGATATGGGGGGTCCAATGGTGGGCTGCCATGTGGCACCTCCTCATTCATTGAAGGACTCCCCACATCATCCAATCCATCAATGTGGGCAAGTCAAAGATGAACGTTGACTTGCTCTAAATTCTTCATATGAGCTTGGATTTAGGTGTCTTTCACACCGTTGGTTTCACAATGACGTGCTCTTTGATCTGAAGATGAGTTTGACAAGATTCGAATACTATGATTTTTTAGGGTAAACTTAAGCACCTCATCACTCCTCCCCACTGGAAGCTTTTGAACTCGAAAATATTATATTTAGCTATTGAATATATGAGGGTATTTTTCCCTCACCTTCCCCTCTTCAATCCATTTGGACTTTGATGGATTAGTACATTTGAAACTTGCTTGAAGATAATCAAGATTTCTCCATTTTGATGATCTTGTTCCTCTGTCAAGTAATGTGTCTTGCTGAAGCTCATCAAGAAATTCTAGTGAAAATATTCAATTGATGGAATCTGTACACTTTCTCCTTGACCTTAAATCAAAGGAGGCTCATAGAATCTCAAATTTTCAACATTAACAATGAAATATATTTGCATATATGAAGGCAAATCAAGCTTGAAAGCATTATTACCAATATTTTGCAGAAATTTCTTAATGGATTGGTTTTAGCTTTTTACCTCCACCTTGAAGCCTTTCCTTGCTAATGTATAGTCACACTTCATCACCTAATTGAAACTGATGATCTACATGATGCTTATCATGGCTTGTCTTACACTTTCCTTGACTCTTTCCTAGTTGCTATTGAACTGTATGGTGAATCAACTAAATTTGCTCAATGAATTTCTTTGCTCTGTCTATGTCACTATGTCCATCTATAGCTACATCTTTATCAAAGATGAAATCCAAGGGCAATTTAGGAAAATAACCAAGACATGCCTCAAAAGGAAAAGTTAGAGTAGAAGAGTTTTGCTCAGTTGTAAACATGCTAAATATAATGTAAGCGTTCATCCCACAACTTACGATGATTGTTGAAATATCCTCTTAGCAAATTAATAATTATCTTGTTAACCACTTCAGTTTCACCATTTGTTTGTAGATCGAAGGTTGTACTTTTCTTCAACTTGGTGTCCATCAAGTTCCATAAACTTGACCAAAAGTTTCCAACAAATTGGGAATAACGATCACTTACAATAGAAGTAGGTAATCCAAAATGAACCCATACATTTTGAAAGAGAAATTCATCTATTTGTTCAGATGTAATTTGTTTTTTACAAGGCATTAATATGCACATCTTGTTGAATGTATCCACAACTACGTACAAATGATCATGACCTTTTCTTGATAAAGGAAGACCTCCTACAAAATCCATAGAGACACTCTCCCATGGACGTGAAGGCACTGAAGTGGTGTGTATAATCCTAGTTTACTATTAATAGGTTTACTAACTGCACATCATGAATAACCTATGACAAAAATTGAAACACTTTCAATCATACCAGGCCAGTAAAAATACCTCTGAATATTTGCCACTATTTTAGTTACCCCGAAATGTCGAGCAATAAGAGAAGTGTGTGCTTCTGTTGTGACATTTATTCTCTCTCCCTATGGAATACAAAGTTTTCCCAAATGATACAATAGATTATCATGTACATGGTAGTCTATTTCCTCAACTTGGTGGCCTTGAATCAAGTTTGAATATACCTCTTGAAAGTCAACATCATGTGCGTATTGTTGAACATAACTTTTAGGCAAAACATAATTATTCTTGAGTAAAATGGCTACATTAATAACCGTTCTAGAAAGAATATCAACAACTCTGTTATAAATACCTTTCTTGTACCTAATTACCAAGTGGAATTGCTATAAAAATTCCATCCAAAGAAAGTGCCTTGATTTCTGCAATTTTGCTTGAGATTACAGATATTGCAATGGTTGATGATTGGTCTGAATAATGGTTTCTTTACCCATCAATTAATGCTTCCATTTCTCCACACTTTGCACCAATGCATAAATCTCTTTATCATATGTAAGATATTTAATAAGAACACCATTAAAAATCTCAAAATGAAATGAAATGGGCTTACCAAGCTATAAAATAACTGCACCCATGGCATACTCACTTGCATCTGCTTGTATTTCAAATGGTTGTTTCAAATCTGGTGATGTTAAAACTACGGCTGAACTCATCTTTTGTTTTAAAGAATCAAATGTTTTTTGTTGTTTTCCTCACCACTGGAAGACAACCTTCACATTGGTTAAAGAATGTAGTGGATCTTCTATGGAAGAGAAATTGGCAATGAACTTCCTTCAGTGCTATGCTTCTCATAGAAAACTCCTTACTTCTATGACAAATTTGCATGTTGGCCAATTCAAAATGACCGAAACTTTAGAAGGGTCAATCTTTAGCTCACCTCCTCCAACTATGTGGCCCAAATACACTAGGGAAGTTTTCTTGAATTCACATTTAGACATCTTTAGAAATAATTGTTCTTTTCTCAAGACATCCAACACTTTCCTCACATGCTTGATATGCTCTTCTCGTGATTTGTTGAATATCAAAATATCATCTAAATAGACAATAACAAGCTCATAAAGAAAGGATCTTAAAACATCATTTACAACTGTCATGAATGTAGCTAGAGTCTTGCAAAGACCGAAAGGCATAACCAACCACTCAAACAATCGCTATTTGGTTTTAAAATAACTATTCCATATACCCTTCTCAGCTATTCGAATTTTATGATATCCACTTCTGAAGTCTAATTTAGTGAAATACTTTGCATTCTTCAACTGATCTAGCAAATCATCTATTCTAGGCAGTGGGTATTGATTCTTCATAGTAATTTAATTTAAAGCTCGATAATATACACATATGTGTCGTGTTCCATATTTCTTGGGTACCAAAACAATTGGTGAACCACATGGTGAAGTAAAGGGACAAATTAATCCTTTATCTAACTATTCTTAGACTTGTTTTTTAATTTATGAGCTTTCAAGAATAGACATTTGATACATACCAATGTTTGGAAGTGGAAAGTCTTATTGTAGGTGAATTTTATGTTGAATTCCCATTTTCAGTGGCAATCCTTTTAGCTCTTGAAACATGTCTCCATATAGATTGGCCACATCAACCAGTTCAGATTTCAGCTTTACATCACAATCTCTAGGGGATTCGTACTCTGTGTCATTCTTTTGCTTAATCATAAGGAGCATGAGACTCTTACTAGAATTGACAGGTCACTTCATTTTCCCTGCTCTTTCAAATACATATTAATTTTCCTGCAATGGGCTTTCACAATATAATCCATTCCATATTTGAACAAATGATATTTTCTCTCAAAGCTATGGAAAAAGACATTCCTATCATACAAATATTGGCTCCACAACACAATTCCAGAAATATCCATCAATACTACATCTAATTTGACTTCATCAATGAAATTGGTAGTAATAACAAACCTGAAAATGCTTTTCCTTGTGACTTGAAGATTTGCATCCTTGGTAATCCAACCCAATGGATTCATTTTATGATGAGGCACTCTTTCCATATTCACTTTCTTGACCAAGTCTATAGAAATTAAATTTGCCTAAGATCCACTGTCAAATAGTGTATCAATCTTGGTGTGTTTGGAAATAACCCAAATGTGGAACATGTCAATTCTATTTTCCTCATTTGAAATGTTTTTGTAGTTATTTGTTGCACTGGTTCTTGCCATGATTTCCTCTTTGATTTATTTTTCGTGACTTTTCCCTTAGTGATTGTGGCTGCAATATTTGATTCATGATATGAATCAAAACCCAAGTCTTGTTGTACAACACTGTTTGTCTTCTGTTTCCCTTTAGTGTTAAATTATTCTGTCATAATTTAGGATGAAGCTTCCAACAATACGATTCATCATGACCCTCTTTGGAACAATTCTTGCACACAAGTATCTCCCCTTCTTTCTTAATAGAAGCATTTTTCTTCTGCTTTCCTTTAAAATTATTTCATTTTCCACCACTCAGGAATGACTTCTTCTTACCTTCCTCTTGTACATATTTCCCTCTTGCTTCGAGGTGCATAGCTTGAACATAGACCTCATCAAGATTCATGGGATTAAACATAATATTGGTCTGTCGAAGATAGCTATGCAAACCTCCTACATATTTCAGCAAAGTATCTTGTGACTGTAAGTCTACTCCTAGCATAAGATATCTTCTCCTAAACTCTTAAGTATACTCTTTCACATTTTGACCTTTTAATCATCTAAAATTTTCCAATTCACGATACATTTTTTCATATGGGCTAAAGGGTATAATTTTCTTTTTATAGCCGAAATGAAATTAGACCAAGTAATAGAGAATTTACCATGTTTTTTGATCTCATCTTGAGTCCTTGCTCCCCACCAAATGAGTGCTTCACCCTCCATTCTCAATGAAGCCAACTGAATTTTGATATCATCTTCCTGAAGGTTCTGAATTCTAGAATACACCTCCAACTGACCAATCCACCTATCTAACTTTTTTGCATTAACTTCTCCATTGTACATAGGCAACTCGAATTTAACATCAAACTTTAGCAAAGGTGATTTACCAGATCCTTTTGTAGAATGATGATAACTATGAATAATTTTTGTATTAGTGGAAGAGTGTGAATATGCTTGTGAAATAGAAGATGAAGAAGATGGTGGAGAGGGTGGAGGTTTGTCTCCATTCCCATTACCTCCTTTTCCATTACCCCCTCCTAAAGAACCTTCTCCTTGGGGGGGTTTGGAAATCTCTCCTTGCAATATGCTATTCCTCTCTTCATAGATGATCTTCACCATCTCTTTCATATCAAAGAAATCCTTTCTAAAGGTCTTCTCATCTTTTGTTATGGCGGGTTCCCCTTGATGAGACATAGTCTCTGGAGTCTCAACTACAACTTCTACAACTTGAGGATGTACTGGTGTAGAGGACTTTGGAAACCTTTCTCTTCTTCCACTTGAGCCAACTATAGGGCTTTCAACCAGCTTCCCTTCTCCTCTTTTCAGTTTTAACCTTGTTAACATGACACAAACTTGCAAACAATTAAATCCTTCTTTCACAAAGAAAATCTAATAAGCAAAACCCAGTGCTCTGATACGAACTTGATCTGAAATGGAGAAGATTAATACAACTACACTAATTCCCCATTCGGAATAAAACCCTAGATGCTTATCATTTGCTTATAAAGTGCTTAAGAATTCACAACGTTTACTTAATTAACTGATTCCCATGAGAGTTTCTTATGTGAATGTTATAAACAACTTAACATAAAACATATATTGAACAACAACAAAATAACAGTAAAGAAAATCAAAATAGAACACACAATAGAAATATTTGATGAGGAGTTCACCCCTCCTGGGCTACGTCTCCTTGGTCCAACTTCTAATGCTTGGGCCTCTATATTATGGTCAAAATTACAACAAAAGTGTGTTTACAATGCTCAAATGCCTTTGAAACATGTCTCAATGAGTTCAAAATGCTCAAAAATGGATATCAGCCTCTTTTTGCATCCAATTTGGATAAGAAATAAAGAAGTTATGACTTCTCCTAGTTCTCCCACTATTTTTCCCATAAATTTCTCCAAAACCTACATAATCCCACAAATTCACTCCAAAATCCACTAATTGAGAGAGAATTTGGCCGTGTCGAGGGCCATCACTTGTCAGCGATATCGCAAATCGTAGTCGGTGAAATTTGGTGGGCTAAAGGTCTTGTTAACATGGCAAAATTTTTTTATTGCGATGTCAGTGGACCCGGCGGTATATTAAATTGTGATTCACAAACACCTCACGACTGGGGTGTTATCACATTTTGCAATTCGGCAGAGAACCGATGATAGTTATAAAGCAAGATTTATTATTCCTGTGAGTTTTTATTGCAATCTGTGATTTATCACATCACAAATTGGTACCTGTCAGGGGCTAATTCTGACCTGTTCCCCCCCTGTCGATCTGCGATTGTGATTTGCGATGGCATTATCGCATCACAACCCTTAACTTGTTGGGGATGATTTGTAACACTTTTTTCGATCTTACGACTTGTGATTTTTGATATGTGGGGACCAATGGATAGCTACCACTTGGCACCTCCTCATTCACTGAAGAAATTTCCACATCATCCAATCCTACCATGTGGGCAAGTCAAAGCTGAAGTTTGACTTTCTCTAACTTCTGCATACAATCTCAGATTTGAGTGTCATTCACATCGTTGTATTTAGAATGATGAGCTCTTCAATCTTAAGTAGAGTTTGACAAGATTTTAACACTTTTATTTTCGACCATAAACTTGAGTACTTGATCATTCCACTAGTGGAGTTTTCTTATAACAATGGATATCAAGAGTCACTCAGCATGAGTCTGTTTGAGGCAATGTATGGGTGGATTTGTAAAACTCCCATTAGCTAGAGTGATCTAGTGATCATGGTGTTGATTGGATCAGATATGTTGGAAGAGATGGAACAAGATATGTAGGTTATCAAGAAGAATCTAAAGGAAGCATAGGACAGGTAGAATATCTATGCATGTCAGCATAGGGAATTTAAGGAGTTTCGTGATTGGGAACATGTGTACTTGCACATAAAGCTAAAGAAGAGCTCCTTGAGGATTGGATCATGTTCCAAGTTGGCATGTTGATATTGTGTGAATTTTGAGATCCTTCAAAGGATTGGACAGGTGGCCTACCAACTTGCATAACCCACAGCACTGAAATCCCATGATGTAAGCCCATGGTGGTTTGCATGTGTCATTACTTAAGAAGTATGTGAAATATTTTGATCATGTTATTGATTGGTCTATATTGCAGGTGGAACCAGAAGGAGAATTCTAGCCAGAACCTCAGTGCATTCTACAACAAACTATTCTTATGCTGTGGAATTAAGTAAGTTAAAGTTTAGTGGAAACACTTTGGGCCCAATGAAGCTACATGGGAGATGGCTGATCAAACGTGGGCTATGTATCCTTCATTCTTTGTCCATTGAGGAAAAATGGTTTTGGTATATCTATATATCTATATATACATTATACAATTTATATATATATATATATATATATATAATATATATATATAATATATATATAAATTATATATAAATAGATAGATAGATATATATCTGGTTGTTATTCTAAATACCACAATGAGTTGCATTATAAAGCTCCAATAAGCAGTATGGTTGCCATGTTGTCATGTTTCTTATGTTGATTCTACTTTTCAATGGAACGTTCATTATAAATATTCTATCAAACTAAGTCATAAAGCTTGATGGGAAGTATGTTATGGATTTTAGTAGCCTTGTTGGTCATAGGTGTCATATAACACTCATGACGGTCTTCCCCTAAGGGAGAGGGGTCTGTAATAGCCCCAAGTTAAAAGTTCATGCAATAAAGTTAATAAAGTCAAAATAAGACCAAGGTCATGGGACACATATTCCAAGCTAAATGTTGGACACAACATAGTGATGGGGTATCACTTGTGATTAATAAATGGCTATGGAAATTGGCAAAGGCATCTACAAAGGAAAAGTGGCATTAATTGGTATTTATTTATGAAAATAATGGAAAATAGGAGAAAAGGAAGGTGAAAGGTCACATAATTGCATGTAAGGAAAATTGAAGAAAAAATAGAGGAAAATGAAAAAAATAGAGGCCTTAATGACAAAAAGGCTTATGAGGATTCGTTCACAACCTTTTGTTAGTTTTAGCTTACAACTCTCTTCGATTCTCTCTCTCTCTCATACTCTTTCACACTTAGAGCATTCTTGGAGCATGCTTGGAGCACTCTAGCATACTTTGGATTTGGAGAAAGAAGGCAAAGAAAAGTGGGAAATCACATGGGAATAGGTGGATCAACAACTACAAATGGATTGGTTTACAGGTATGAGGTTGCATGTGTGATTTCCTTCCTCACTGATGGATGCATGGTATATGAATTTGATTATCTAGTTATGTTTTTTCATTGGCATGGAGAATTCCCTAGGTTAATAATGGTTTTATCCTTTCCTTTCCATTTCTTGGATAGCCATTTTGTTGTGGATTTTTCCATATGATTGATTTATGATTGCTTCTCATTATTCCTTATGGTTGTGGGTGAGAAAAAATGCTCTGGAAGCCTTCCAACAACTTCTGTTCAGCTATTAGTCCTGTAGCCTAGGTTGTAAAAAAACTTTGGAGCCCTTGGTGGGTTGTGTTACTAGTCCTAGATTCAAGTTGGAAAAATTCTCTAGAGTCGTGGAAGGTTGCGGGTTGAGTTACTAGTTCATGGAGCCATGGAGTGTTGTGTAGAGACCAATCTAGTTAGTGTTAGTGATGTTCAGTTGTGAGGTGGAATCACTGGATGAGGGTTGAGGTGGGTTTTCCTATGAAATCCCTAGTTTTGTTTTTCTTTGTTTATTCCATAAGATCCCAAAATCATGTGTGGAATATGGTGTGGGGGTGACTGGTTGAGCGAGAGATTTGGTTTAGCCCAATCTATAGTTGGGTGGTACATGGAAGTCCCTAAATTGGTTGGATTTTTCATATTCTAAGGATATATCTTCTGCTATTGTAATCTTATGAGTACTTTTACTTGATATTATGTGGCTTTGGTGGTTTTTTTTTATCATGGTTTATATGTTTTTCATTTGATAGTTATATGTTGGTTATATGATGTATATTATATATGGCGTTTGACATATTTTTATTGGTTAATGAATGCTTAATGAATTCATGAGCTAACAAATTTTATTTTAGCTATTATGAGAGGGAATGAGACCTTCTTGGTGATTCTTAGATAAGTTTTAGACCCCCATATTCAAATATGAATTCATGACCTAGAGATTACATGTTCGCCATATGTTTGATGAAATGAATTTCATGGTTAGGCCTAGATGGGTCAAGCCTTTCATCAAGTTTTGTATGTATGGATTTGTCTTGATGTCATTTATCATACTAGAAAGTCTCGTTGACTCTGGGCAACGGTCTAGAGGTTGACCCAGAGTTTAGGCTCAGAATCTAGAAATGCACCCTCTGAACTAGAGAAATTGGGTTGAAACTACATGGATGTTGTCTTGTGCATGTGGTTGGAGCCTCCCAACTGATGGATGCCTTTTTGTGGGTGCAGTTTTGGGCCCAAGGTTGAGGAAAAGAGGTCTAAATCATAGTTTGGTCGCCTGGGGTGGTTGTTAAGACCCTCAATGACCTGTAACCCCTGTAGGATGTGGTTAGTTGTCACTTTGTCATCACTAGTCAACACCGCTTCCTTAGATGGATCTATGAGGTTGGTTAAAGTTATAGTATCTCTTCCTCTCATGTTTACCCCCACAGGCTAGTGAAATTGGGTAAATATGGGAGGGGTGGTTATACATAAACTTTGTCAAGATCGTGGGGTCCTGACATAAGCATCAACAAAAGCTTAGGTGCCTCACATTATTGATAGTTATATGAACATTTAAATAATGAATCACAAAGATCAGTGGGCTTGATAAAATCAAACGATGTAAAACAAGTATCTTTAGATGTACCATTGGGAAGATTAACAATTAAGTGATAACTATTAGAACTAGTCAACATTATGAATAGATTGGTGGATTGGCGTATAATATTATCTATTGTCCGTTGGTTTCCCTTGTATCTCATTGCATAACATTCCAACAATATGATAGTTTGGGGAGTTGAAAACATTTTTTGGCATTGTGAATCTGGGAAACAAATCAGGATACTAGGTTGAAAAAATTAGAAGCATTTGTGAAATCAAATATGGGAAATCAATTTTCTAGAATGATGGTTTTGATCTACTGAATGAATCAAGAATTTACTAAGCTTGAAAAGGATATCTTATACCATAGAAAAAAAAATTAGCTCCAAAAATAGACCAAAAGGATAAGGAGTTGATTTCTCATGGAGGGGTTCAACAAAAAAAATATTTTCGCGAATGATGATATTTGTCCTGATAATAAAAATGGCGGGCTTCAAAGCTATGCACATCCATGAAAGATATTCATTCCAACCATAGATTTAATAAAAGATATCTGCATGAAGAATAATTAGCAAAAAAAGGATCTTCTATCCTATCAGAGACTCTACGGACTAAGAGAATTAACTTGAAAATTTTGAAAATCGTTTAGGAGTTAGCTTACATCCAGAGAGATAATGCTAAGAAAATAATTATGTGAGAAAATCTAAATTTGACCTAGTTTGGAGATTTCATCAAGATCCTAAGAACCTAAGCTAACCATGAAAAAAAAGATGAAGTGCCTCGACTTCTTGACAAGTCCCTGAACTTTCAAATTTTGAATGATTAAATTTTGAGGGTATGGTGAGATCAATATTTTCTTAGATGCAACTTTCATCAGTTATTTCAACAGGAGTAATATTAATCGGAAAACAAATTTTTAATCCAACAATTTCATATGAAATTTCAATGTAATGAAATAAATCACCTAGTTCATAAGGTTCTTCAGGATTTACATCTAAAGATCTATACATTAGAGAGGTTTTTTGAATAACCTCAACTGAATGATTAAACCCATGGAAAACTGGAGCTTAGAAATCATTGTTTTCTTCTTCATCATGGATGAGCTTACCACCTTTTGTCAATTTAAAATTTCACTCATCAAATTAGGAATCTGAAGAACATGGCATATTCTCATCATCAATTGCTTCATTACGTGCATCATGACACAAGGGATGGTGAGCTTTGGAAGAAATTCTTATGAGAACTTCTTCTATGATTAAATCATATTCTAGATCTAATACCTAAGTCTTCTTTAGAATCCAATAGGTCAACCAATTCACCTAGGCACTCATCACCATATGGATTAATAGAGACATCACCATCATGGCGATGGTTTTCCAAGGCTATATTTTGATGAAGAGATTTTATTTCACTTGAATGATTACCGAGATCACAAAGTTATTTATTAGCCAAGAATGTAGAGGCATTGTCTTGACATAGAGGAATTTGAAAAAGAGAAGAGAGATAGAATTTGTCTTCATCCTTTTTTCTCCTTTACTTATGAGAAGAGACCACCTTGTTCCTGATTAGCACTTGGACCATCAAATAGATAATCAAGAGTATATGAAACAATTATTGGTGAAGGGTATTAATAAAGTAAATCGAAGTACAAAGATCCATGAGATGTAGATGTTAGAGCATGACATGTATCCTTTGAAGAAAAAATACTTTTGATCATATCAGATTCAAAATTCACATTATGTGCATTAATGTGATCTTGGCAAATTAAGGGATTAACCTTCACATTAGGCTTTAAGAATGTTGAGAAAATTCAAAGAATCTTTGAATAATATCTTTATCATGGTAACGTAATGAAGGTGGGATAAGTGGATCAACAATTTGATTTCCAGATTTCCAAACGTTAACATCGATATGACGGACCACCTTGTTTGGTAATGGAAAAGGAGGAGAGGTGACAAAAGAGGTGGCATATTCCTCCCCTAAAATTGGAGGTGCCTCGCAAAAGATATATGTTGGAAGAGAAAAATGAGAAAGTAATTCAGATTGAAATTATTTCATAGACATTTCAACCAAATGTTAAAACTTTTCACCCATGAAATCCCAATCCATATCTTCTTTAGAAAAGAACATAGAAAAGGTGAAGAAATCTATTGACAAAATATTTTGATGATTCATCATATTTCATTCTAAGTCAACTAATACTTCTACACACATTTTGGTAATTTTAATTATCAAGAACTTGATGAAGTTTCTTGAAACGTTGTGTGAACTAATGTGTTAATTTTAGGTATGTTCTATCCTTAAAGAAATTTATTTCAATTTCACAACTACCTCAATATATTTTCCAAATTAGCTATCATATTAGCATTAAAGTAAACTGCAGATAGAACATAAACATAAATTGTAGAAGACAAGCCAAGACAAGAGGACACAAGATGTGATGCTAGTCAGGGACAAACCCAAATGTCGGGAAACCCTTGATCAATTCTTCTTATATGTTCTTCAATAGTTCAACAGAGAGAGAGAGATAGTACATTTACAATAGAAGTCAACACTTTGACTTATCTAGATAAGAGCATAGACCATCTCTAAGAAGATGATACATCAGATCAGTTGAAGACATGTTGCTTCAACTGATTCTCGAACGTGACTCCTTCACCTATTGTTGTGTTGCATTTCATCATCATGCTACACCTCACTGTGCTGCACCATGCTGCACCCATCATCACTATTTTGTATCTTATCATGCTTCATTAATCATGACTATACCCATCACTATACTGCATTATGTGCCATTGCTGCACCATGTTGCCATACTGACCTATGTGCTGGCTGCATCTTGCTTGCTTATTGTCCCTAACATGCTTGTTGTCCTTTTCATGCTTGTTATTGCATGCTAGCTGTCCCTTGCATGCTAGCTGTAACATTGCATGGTTGGTCTATTAGCTGCCAAGTACCATACAACTATCCCAATGTTAGTTAGATGTCCCTTGCATGTTACTCTCCTTTGGAGATAGATGCTCTGGATGTTTCGATAATTCCCAGCAATTCCAATGGTTCTAGCTATTCCTAACGGTTCCAGCAGTTCCTTCAATTCCGGCAATTCTGGTTGTTCTGGCTGTTCCTGACAGTTCTGGCAGTTATGGCTGTTCTGGCTATTCCCGACAGTTTTGGCTATTCTAGTAGTTCTGGAAATTTCAGTTGTACCGGGCAGTTCTGGCTTATGCCCTCTATGTCAGCTTGACTTCCTGTTCCAATAGTTCCCAACAGTTTCGACAGTTTTGGCAATTCTAGCTATTCTCGGCAGTTCCGGTAGTTCCCGACAGTTCCAGCTTCTGCCCTCTACGTCCACTTTCCCAACTATTCTGACAGTTCCAACTGTTCCCAGAAATTCTGGCTGTTCCTGGAAATTCTAACAGTTCTGGCAATTCTGGCTATTCTCGACAGTTCCAGCAGTTCTGGCAATTCCAGTTATTTCCAACAATTTTGTTAGTTTCGGCTTTTACCTATAGTTCTAGCTATTCCTGGTAGTTCTAGCAATTCCAGCTATTCTCGGCAGTTCCAGCAGTTCCTAGGAGTTCTGACAGTTCTAGCTTTTCTCGATAGTTGGGGCAGTTCCGGCTTCTACCCTCTGGATTAGGGCAACACTATCCCTTAGGATCTCTCCTCCTACTAAAACCCAAAGACAAGTTTAGAGGAAGAGATCTCAAGTGTATTGAAATGACTTGAAGGCCACCTTTATTTATACAAAAACATTGAGGACAAGTGGGGTTTATTTGGTTGCTGCCCGACCTTGACGAATTGTCCCATAACACAAATAAATTCATATCTCTATGAATACTTATCAGAATCATATGATATTTAGATCAATCCTGCACCTCTTGATGAGGGGATCCAAGAAAAATATCAGCTTCCATTAATAAGATGACGCACATGGAGTTTGGCCCTAGTTGCCAATTTTAACACTCCTTGTCGACTAGGGAGAACTCCATCTACTGATCCATATGTCTGACTGTACTATCTCTCCCATTAGTGCCCTGCTTTGCTCTTCTCTACTCTGCTATGTTGAACCATGAAGAATAAGAATGGATCGAGAATGTCTCATACCATTCTCTACTAACCCGAAGTCAGTTTCATCTAAAGAGAGTGTGTTACATCACTCTTATTGCCCCGAAGTCAGTTTTCTTGATCCCATATAAATATCACAAGAGAGTGTCTCAAACCACTCATACTGATCCCAGATTAGTTTCATTGATCCCAGATCAATGGAGGTCATCCTAGCACAGGGAGTACGGTGGATACAATGATCCATCCATCGATAGTACTACTATGGTCCCTAACCCCATTTCCCTGCTCATTGATCAGATGAGAGGTACTTCCCATGAGTCCCGGACTACATGGGTATGATACCTTGACAGGAGAACTAATCATCATATCCATAGGAGAATGAATAATCCTACCCCACAGTCGCCACGGGAGAATTAATCATCCCAACCCACAGGGGAACTAATCATCCTGTTTCATAGTTTCCACATGAGAACTAGTCCTCCCAACCCATAGGAGAACTAATCATCTTGTTCCACTGTTGCCATGAGAGAACTAATCATCCCAGCCCACAAGAGAACTAATCATCATGTTCCACAGTTTCCATGTGAGAACTAATCATCCTGGCCCACAGGAGAACTAATAATCCTGTTCCATAGCTTCCATAGGAGAACTAATCATCCTGTTCCATAGTTTCCACGGGAAAACTAATCATCCCGGCCCATAACAAAACTAATCATCATGTTCCATAGTAGCCATGGGGTATGACAGAGGAAGGTTGAACTTGTCATCTTGTAGATAGCACACCACCAGGGGAGGGTGAGTCGCCCTATGGTTGTATGTTGCTCCAGTAAGTACCCCAAGCCCCCCAGAGCTCCCAGAGCTCAATGCATGCAACATGAAGACCCTTATAAGAAGGTCTCTCAATGACTCCAAGTCGTTCGGGAAAGTCGCAGATTTGACCTTTCCCCAGGGCTTTAACAAAATTTTTGTGACCTGTACATCAATCTTAGTGTGATGGGGTCTCCTCGCTCATCAACCTACCATATCCCAGATAAGGCAGTATTTGATGTCTATCTGCTGAAGCAATCATCAAATACGGGATTCCTCAATAATCGAATCCCCCCTCTAGTTGTCACAGAGAATCACAGTGCTATTCATCATGTGTTTAAACAACTCAATTAAGAGCTTCTGCAATCATGCAGCTTCACATGAGATCATACTCGTAGCTATGTATTTGGTCTCGGTGATGCTTATAGTAACCAATTTCTGCTTCCCGCTAATCCATGATATCAAAGCAGAATCCAAAGAGAAACATCACTGAGAAGTTCTCTAGTGATTCTCCACACTGCCTACCCAGTTAGCATTCGAATAATTATGTAGTTTCATATTTCCGGCGGTGTATCTGAATCCATGAGAGATTGTGCCTCAAAGATATCTCAGAAGATTCTTGGCACCAATCTAGTGAAGCTCAACCAAATATGAGCTCACCATGCTAACTGCAAACCATATGTCTAGACAAAAGTTGACCAACAACATCAACGCAAATGAGTTTATGAAACTCAGAGGCATTTCCCAAATCTAGGCCAACATCACTACCATATAACTTGTAAAAGTTAAGATCCTCGAGGTAGTCATAGGCTTGCAGTTTATCATTCCACATCCAAAATCCAAATTCCTCTTAGTTCTACAAATGAGAGGGTCTACACCTATTATAAATAGGTCATCCTCACAAGGTGCTAGTATGAGAGGTCTATGATCCACAACCTTCAAACAATGCTTTGGATCGACTTCACTATTAGTGAATCTCAGCTTCATCTCACAGCTATCAATCCTCTCATACTATGCCCAGGGTGTTTTGCTTCAAGCCATAAAGGGATTTCTTCCACCTGTATACATGAGATTCCCAATCATGAATCTCAAAGTCCTCTGGTTGTTCCAAACCTATGGACTTGCTACATGAGGGGAATGGTCCCCTTGTTAGGTTTTCCTTCGATACACTCAGACATGTACTTTCATTCTCTTTTTGAATTTAGGCATTTCTGTCACCATCTGACTCACAGACCTTCAGTGCTATGTGTCAATGGACATGGTCCCTAGTGGACTTCCTACAACTTGATACAACCCTGAACTCAAAAACATCTTTGAAAATTCTATTTCCAAACACGTACCTTTCCATTGATGAGTGCCACCCTGTAACCTTTGATTTCCATTGCTGAAATGGACACTAGGTTCTTCTTGTGGTCAAGTACACAAAGGAGATTCTGTAAATGAATCGAGTTACCCTCATTTAGTTGAGGGGTAACATTACCTACACCCTTTTTGGGATAGTTGGCATGGACTCCAAGTATAATCCCTCGATTGTTTCCATCTCTAGCAAATTAGAGAGTGCACCCTTCTATCCGATGAAATGCCTTGAAGCACTACAATCAATAAGCTAGATTCCTAAAGAATCTAAAGGAGAGGGACAATACAATATAATGCTTCTTTATCTTATCAGAAACAACATTTGATTCTTCATACCTGGGATTCCTTGCTTTCTCTGAAGAGTTGGCTATTTCCTTGATGACCTCCATTACCTGTCAATCCTCTGATCATTGAAGATGTACCTAGAATGATTGTTATCTTCATCAAGAGATGTGTCTCTCCCATTCAGACACTCCTTCACATAATGGCCAAACATATTGCAACCAAAGCATTTGCCTTTCCTTCCACCCTTAGATCCGGACTTCCCAATGAAGTGATCTTCAGTTAGGCCATCAAAAACTTCTACTGCACTATTCTGATAATATTATCTGCTTTGACTTCACCCTCGGTGAATTTGAAGAGGGATGAGGAATCCACTGATACTTTTGTCCTTTCCCAACTATCTTCGGTGATTGCTCTTTCACTCTCTCTTGGTCATTGTCTTCACCTCAGCTCTAATAATATGTTGATTTTAGGTATGTTCTATGCTTAGAGAAATTTATTTCAATTTTCACAGTTAGCTCAATATATTTTCCAGATTAGAAATCACATCAACATTAAAGTAAACTGCGGATAGAACATAAACATAAATCATAGAAGACAAGCCAAGACAAGAGGACAGAAGATGTGGCGCTAGCCAGGGACAAACCCCAATGTCGGGAAATCCTTGATAAATTCTTCTTATATGTTCTTCAATAGTTCAACAAAGAGAGAGATAGATAGCAAGTTTACAATAGAAGTCATGACTTTGACTTATCTAGATAAGAGTAGAGATCATTTCTAAGAAGATGATACATGAGATCAGTTGAAGACATGTTGCTTCAACTGATTCTCGAGGGTGACTCCTTCACCTACCGTTGTGCTGCATTTTTTCATCATGCTAAACCTCATCGTGTTGCACCATGCTGCACCCATCACCACTATGCTGCATCTCATCATGCTTCATTAATCATGAATGTACCCATCACTATACTGCATTATGTGCCATTGATGCACCATGTTGCCATACTGTCCTATGTGCTGGTTGCATCTTTATTTCTTTTTGTCCCTAGCATGCTTGTTGTCCTTTGCATGCTTGCTATTGCATGCTAGTTGTCCCTTGCATGCTAGCTCTAACATTGCATGCT
Organism: Pinus taeda; assembly: GCA_000404065.3. Lineage (NCBI taxonomy): Eukaryota > Viridiplantae > Streptophyta > Pinopsida > Pinales > Pinaceae > Pinus > Pinus taeda. Next base: position 42,351 of record APFE031308819.1, on the reverse strand, counting down.
TGGTGTATTTGCTGCTAAGTACCATACGATTGTCTCAATGTTAGTTAGATGTCCCTTACATGCTACTCTCCTTTGGAGATAGATGTTATGGCTGTTCTGATAGTTCTCGACAGTTCTGGCAGTTCCAACTGTTCCCAGAAGTTCTAGTAGTTCTGACAATTCTGGCAATTTTGGTTGTTCTAGCTATTCCCGGCAGTTCTGGCAGTTCCAACAGTTCCGGCGATTCTGGCTATTCCCAGCAGTTCCGGTTGTTCTAGTTGTTCTCACAATTCCAACAATTCTGGTTGTTCCCGACAGTTTCGACTTATGCCCTCTGCGTCAGCATTCCCGCCTGTTCTGGTAGTTCCCAATAGTTTTGGCAGTTTCGGTAATTCCAGCTATTCCCTGTAGTTCCAGCAGTTCTAGCTTCTACCCTCTGTGTCAGCTTTCCCATATGTTCCAACAGTTCCGGTTGTTCCCGGTAATTTCGGCTATTCTCGGCAATTCCGATAGTTCTAGCAATTCCAACTATTCCCAGCAGTTTCAGCAGTTCTGGCAATTCTGGTCATTCTCAGAAGTTCCAACAGTTCCGGCTTTTCTCAGCAGTTTTGGCTATTCCCGACAGTTCCAGTAATTCTGTCTATTCCCTACATTTCGAGTAGTTCCTAGCAATTCCTATAATTTCGTCTTTTCTCGGCAGCTCCGGCTTTTCCCGATAGTTCTGGCAGTTCCTGCTTCTGCCCTCTAGATTAGGTCTTCTCTTCTATGCCTAGACAAAGGAGCAAAGGTGAAATGTACTTTAGGCATGAGGGTTTATTTATAACAAATGAGGTGACCTTTCACCTCCCATGTGAATCAACTTCCCTAATGACTCTTGAGAGCCCAGATGACTTTTGAGCTCCTACATGACCATTAGATCTCCTAGTGACTTTTCACATTCCATGTGTGACCCTTAGGCTTCAAGACATTTTACATTTTCCAATTTTTTAAGTTACATAATTACATTCCACCAATAATGTGGCGAAAATACATCGAACAAAATAACGCTCGTGTTCACACATTGAAAAGCTAAAATTTAACTGTGACATGAGACATCATTTTAATGTATCGATGCCAAGTTCTTCGCATTGTTTCTATGTCATCAACTCTTCATGATTTATTTGAGATGTGCTTCATCTTCACCCTCCAAAGGGTCTAGATGAGTATTGGAACCCTTTATGTAAACTTGAGTTTCCATCTCTTTGTCATGGTCCAATATTTATTTTCTCTTGTATGAAAACGCATTTGTGTCTCATCTCAAGAAGTGTCTTCTTGAAACCTCTCCTTAATGACCTCCCTAAACATCATATTTCCATATTAGGGTGATAGCATCTACACATGAATTTCACACATGAAAAGACAATATCAGTCCCAAAATCACTTATTCTATGTTGTTTTCTCACATAAGATGCTAACTATGATGGGATAGTGCATAAGGAATGAGAGAGAGGCCTTCTTGGGCATAGAGTGCAAACTCAGGAGGCAAAAGGGTGAAGGTTTGGGTGCTGGCAGTGTGTACTACACAATGGTAGGAGGGAGAGGAAAGGCTTGGGCATAGAGGGAAATTCCAAGAGACAAGGATTAGGAGATTGAGGTCTGAGGATGCACAATGCATAATGACTAAGAGGGAGACTCTTGGTATTGTGTAGTTTGCCACTACAAGGGCAAATGAATAACTCTACTCTCCACTAAGAGTGCACGATGCATAACACAAGGCATAGTTGATCAAGATTTTGTGCAGTGGAAAAGTGTAAGGAGCAAGGGTTAAGTGACTGTGCTCTAAGGATGCACAATGGGTAATGAACGAAGTCTTCCTCAATATGGGCACAATGCATGGATGTAAAAGGAAAGGGTGTCATCACTAAGGCTTAGGAGTGTGCAATGTGCTCATCACTTGGCTAGAAGTCAAATGTGGTCATAGATTGTGCATGTCATGAGAACAAGAAACTCTAAAATTAACTAAGTGTGAGATGAGTAGGGCAAGTGAGAGAGAGAGTAAAAACATACAAACATGGCCTAAACATGATCATAGATACATACAAAATCAAGCACGTGACAAGAATATGCACAATACCCAAAATATCATGTATACATTGAAATAACAACAAAATGACACTTATCTCCAAGTGTGGTTGTTAGGATGAAAGTATTTATGACACAAGTGTTGACTGTGATGAGAAAGTGTGCTTATATGCCATGGGCGTGTGTCCAACACATGTTCTTACGATAGATAATATCAACTAATGTGAGAAATTTCATAGCAGTTTCTCTAGAAGGCATGCCAAGGCTACCTCTAGAAGGTGTATGAAGGTGTTCTTAACAAGATATGCAAGATCAATTGAAAGTGAAAATGCAAGAGTGAAAGAAAGAAACAGTGACTCATGTAGAAGAAAAAGAAACACATGCGAAGGAAAAATAAACCAAAAATGACAATTGATAAACTAACCCAAGAGATGCTACATTTGTATCTATGAGTGATGGATACTCTTGGTGCTGCATAAATGCGCAGAGTTTATAAGTGAATGATAAGGCGAAAACAAGCTATGGGATGGACTCTTTGTATAGGGAGAGTGGGAATGAAGCTAGGGTTACAGTTTGTTAGTGGGTTGAGTGCATGTCGGGAAACTAGGAGTCAAGAGAGAGTTGACTACCACTAAGAAGTGTGAGAGCATTGACTTGAAGAAGGGTGCTCTCATTGTCAAAAATAAGTTTGAAGTTACTATCAACAAGGATTGTGCAATGACTGTCTCTAGGAACTGCAAAATCACTATTAGAAAGAGGTGCACTTGCTTGAGATCCAAGAGTGTGCACTGACTATGAGCAAGGAGTGCACTAGGCTTGCTTAGAAGATGTGTGCTATGAAGCTTTCAAGAGCTAAGCACGTGAAAGAAAATATTTTCGACACTTAATATTTTAGAATAATGCTTAAACACTTAGGAAAGCATGACTAGATATGACTTCAATGACTTAAAATGATAGCTCACATGACATACAAGGCTCCAAGCTGTATATGAAGGAAAAGGGGTGTTATAGCAGCTACAATAGGGTGCTTGACTCTTTTTCTTAATTATTGAGTACAAGTATGAAATTCATTTGCATTTCGATGTCTTTTCCTCGACATAGTTCCTCCCACCCAATTGGTATCCAATCCTTGCCTTTAGGACTCTAAAAAGCTACATTTGGACTTGTGCCTATCTAGGTAACTAGCAACAAGCTCCTCTTGTTTATGCCTTTGTAGTTCTTATAGGCTCTACATTATTATAAAATTTACCTTTTCTTGCCTTCCTTTTTCTTTTAATAATCTTTTGATTTTATGATTTACAACTTATCAGTTAAGCTCTTAAGATTCTAAGGGTGACCATCCCATCAAGAGAGTGTTATTATTGCTTTTTCCAATTAAATCCTCTTCTTGATCATGTTGGGATCTATTTGTTCCATATTTCTCCATCCTACTACTCCTCCCTTTTACACTCTTGTTGTTCCTTGATTTATACTTATATGTTGTTATCCGCATAGAGTTATTAGCCAACAAAAAATGCAATATAAACACAATTAGCCATCACCTTACCTTATTGGAAATAAGCATGTTGATGTGAAACCATCTGAAACATCAAATCTCATTTATTATATGCATTTAAAGATAAAGTAATCAATTAGTAAATTTAGCCAATCAAACATTTTATCAACTATAATTTAAAATCAACCCACATATGTATACAAAAAAAACTAGAAGATTAAATACTCATCTTGGTTATGTGTTCATATGAGCCTCTTTAGGTTCAGTGTTGAAGCTTCTCACTAATACCACTTTGTAACACACTCTCCCACCCTCTTAGGTATTTCCTCAACTATGTAAGGTGATACATAAACATTAACCTAATCTATAAGATATATTATGATGATGGGGTCACATAAATATTACTTTTTCAAATCACCTTGCAATTAAAAATAAACAAAAACATCATGATCGACTAGTCAATAAATTTTCAGTGATATAATTTTTATCTCAATCTGACTTCCAAATTGGAAGTTATGCCCATGTAAATATTTTCTCATTAATCATTGCCACATCAACAACATGGCCTTGTGGAAACACTGGATGTCATATGTGGATCCGCAATGTAGCTAAAAATCAAGGATGGATCCTACCATGTTATAGTTCTATCGTGTCATTCATTGAGAGAATACCCTACTTAACCTCCATGGTGCGATAATAAATTTCATGCCAATTGTTGAAGGGTTTCCAATCTAGCGCTCTTTGTCAAGTGCTAGATGGAAGGTGTTAACGTGAACCTCCCATCTCTTAACACCTTTATTTGACATTACACCTTCTATTACCTCCGATGTGGCATGACTCATGGCACCACCTAATAGCCATGTCATTGAGTGTCATATCACCTATATTCCCTGCTCCTTCCTGACATCAAGTTGATGCAATCCTACCATTTGGTAGTATCACTTCACCCTAATCTCATGTTAAAAAGGAGCATGCCAAGGTGTCATCAACATGACATCAACAAGGAACAAGGAAGACATATGACCTAGAACTAGATGATGTAGCCTCTAGGTGATGCCATGGATCATACCCCATTAGAGCTGAATGAAGGTGCGGCAACAAATAAATGCATTAAGAGAAAAGAAGTTTATTGTTAATGTCTTATCTCTAGTGTCTGAAAAAGAATAGGGAATTCTCCAAACAAATGGTGTGGTGGCATAATGGTGATATGGTGTTATGACATGGCAAGAGCCATGCTATATTTTGAGCTATGTTGTAGAGCCATGTATGTCATTTGACATTTCCAAGAGGGCATGTTGTTGATGCAACAAGCTTTAATGATAAAATCTTTAAATGAGCATACATTCTAATTCAAAAGTTAGATTGAAATAAAATATATATTGCTAGAAACATCTTGACATGTTGAATACGATACTCACACTTATCTTGAGTTTTGAGGAGATTTGAAAAGAGGAATTTTATTAGATATCATTTTTGGGATTCAACTGCGTTAAGTAAGTCATTCAAACGTATGACCATTTCCATGAGAGGTAGTCGTAATTGACTTTTCTCATGATTTTTGAATAGTTCACTTAGCACTCATTGCATCGGGTGATGCTCACAGGGGTGAAGAAGTGGGATTGAAACCAGTGAAATGTGGAGAACGAATCACATAGCATCAATCATCACTTCCGGGGCTTGCACCCGGTAACCAAGAGGAATTTTGTCACCCCATCTTCATAATAGATTGTGAAGATTGGGTTAGTGTGGATGTAAGACCTTCCATAGCCTGAGAAACACCCAAGGGGTTGGGAGTGTGTGATACATGCTAGATGATTAATTAGTGGTTAAGCTTGATAAATGAATAAACTATGATTAGCCTTAAACTTGATTAATGATCAAGCTTACGGTTAGCCTTAACATTTATTAATAGCGAAGCTTGATTAGTGATTAATTAACTCTTAATCGTCACTTATAATTAATAAATTATATTTCAACATGATTGATTTAATCTTTGCATTAATAAGATTCTTATGAATTCATAGGTTTGCCTCATACGAAAATATATCATTATTTTATTATTATTATGTTTTATTATTTTACCTTTTCCATACCCTTACATGATTGTCGCTTTGAATCAATTCAAGGATAATAGAATAGGTGGTGTGGCTCGAGGATTTTATGGAAGCCCACATAATGGAAGTAGGTGGGAAGTGTATTTAATAGAGATAGGTGGAAGGCTATGTGGGAAACATATTTTGAGAGTCACGAGGAAGGATAAGAGGTCAGGGGAATGAGTAGTAAGGGGTTTGCCTTATCTTGTTTTTGGGGGGGTGAGTGAGGAGGAAAATAATTTTCTGACATTGATCTCTATGGGAGATGGGGAATGGAATATCCGGAAGAATTTTTGGGTTGATTGTTTTGATTTTAACACTTGAATCTCAAACACATTATGGTTGCAGTTCAAACATGGGCTTGAAGTCTGAGGGAACCTATGGAGGTTCCCTAGGAAAGGAAGTCATATGGAGTTTATTAGTAAGTAGGGTTGCATATTCAGTCAGGTGGTCTGAATAGGAGCACCACAACCAAGCCACTGTAACCAAATATTCCTCTTATTGTGGTTTAAATTTTGTAAAATGACCATAAATTAAAATATCTTTTACATGCTTTAATATAGTGTGACAATTTACATGCTTTGATATGTTGTGACAAATATGTTGTTATTTTTTTGATATGTTGTGAAATTTATTATGGAAACTTTATCAAATTGAATGACCTAGAATGGGTCCTTATAGAACATATCTCTAGTAGACGAAGTAAGGAAACTTTCCATTGATCTACTTGCCTCTAAGTCCAAACATGTTTTTAAATTAGTGAACTAGGCATCTTCCGCAAATTCAATAAATATTAGTTTGAAATGAGCCTAATACACTTAACAAGATTTTCATGTTTTGTTGGAGGATATGAATTATTCATTTACATCCTAAAAGAGAAGAAAGAAAGAATTTGTTATCTTTGAGATTTTAAAAAAGTTGAAAATAGAAAATACTTTCTATTAAAATTCTTTATATGTACCCAAATTAAATTATAGTTTCATGGTCAAAAATCATTAAAATTAGAACCATTTTAGAAAGTCATATAATGTAAAAAAAATAAATAAAATTATAATTGGATAAATCAACTTTTCATCTTAATAAACATTAATCATCATATAATTCAATTTAAGTTTTATTTTTTACCTATAAAAACATTTACCTCAATTATTTTTTTGAGGGAAGCGTTTACATCTTAACTAATTGTTTCTATTATTTAATAGAAAAAATAAATCTAAATGCATGATGCATATATTTTAACCACCAATATTAAAGTAAAATAAACTATTTAAAAAAAATTAAATTTCATCGCTTGGAGCTGTTAAGAGCCGTTAAAATACAATTTGATCCATACTTACCTCGGTAATTGTACATTGTACCTTGTGCTTTGTATGAAGACAATGGTGCTTAAAAAATATCACACTGATATGACATGTGGTGGAATCAAACATATGACACATGTTGCTTCTCTATCAGAAATGGCGGAGCACCCATCTATTGCTGCATTTTTGCGATATTGGAGAACACGATTCTGAACCAAAAGGGTTCCGTGGAACGTGACGATGGACAATATAGGCGGCCGGAGTTCGATTACAGAATTCTATCCGTATAAGAATGTGCTATTTTGAATAGCAACAAACAAGAATGTACTATTTTGAATAGCAATAAACACTGAAATGTTGGATATTGTTGGATATAAATTAACATAACAATGGTCGTGTATGTATTTTCTATGCTATTAGGTTCGTAGAACTCATTTCCCTTTAACTCATTTCAAATTTTTAGGTAAGTAGTAGGTTTGATTTTGCTCATATTATTTCAATAAATTGTTGGCTCATCATGCTTTAAAACATTTAATTCATTAAAATTTTGTCAAATCCTTATTGGTTTGAATTATGATACTTGTACAATTAGATTGTCTCAAATATTTTTTAAAAAGCTTACTCAATTTATACATTCAAAATTACATTTTAAAGAACAATAAATTATGATTGGACCAAAAATTGTTTTCCTAGGTTTTAGTAAAAAAACTATAAAATGTAGAATTTTTAGACAATGTCTTACTTGTATGAACAAAAAAAAAGTTCTTTCAAGTGTACTTTTAACTATCAAAGTTTTTTCATTTTCTTCATCAAAATTTGACAATACAATTTTGGTAGAGATTGTGATTTTATGTTGTTTAAAATGCATAGATATTGTCCATAAAAACTCTTGAGCATTGGGAGTCCATAATTAGATAACTCCAACTTATTATTGTAAGAAAGCTTTGCCAAATTTCATTCAAAATTCACCCAAAAATGACAAAAATATTTAGTAATTAAAGTACACTATTTTTTTTATAGTAATCAACATGGATCAAAATTTAATTCTTCCATCACTTTGAAGTAGTTCAAATTTGTCGTTAAAAGGTGATTTAAAAAATATGTTTAAAAAATCTGCAATTAACAAATCCCTTGTCATTTGAGAAAAAAAATTAATATTTTTAATATGTTGCCAATCTCTTTATTTAGTATATTTGTTTTTGATTTACTATAAACAAAATAATTGTTGGTTCATAACACAAAATTTTCTTTTAAAATATAATGACTAAAATCACTTCTATTTAGTTGACTCTTACTTATTTTTTTGATGTGAAGTACCTTTTAATGATATACCTTCTACAACATTAAATCCAATACATTAAATCCAATTCATAGCTCACCTTTAGATATATATATCTCCCGAGAGTGTCCATATATACATTTATGTGATGTGTCACTTAAGGCAAGCTTCCCACAACAACTTAGGCATATTGTACTTGCAAATCCTCACTTTAATTTATGTGTCATTAGCAATGTTGATTCATGTCACCATGCGAATTGAACTCATATTTAGCTTGCATATTTCACGTTTTTGAATCTGACTATAATTCTATTTATTTTGTTATATTTTCTTTTTACACTTGCATAAATGTCTTTTCCGTTGATATTTTTACTTTAACTTCTTTATTTGTAAAATACTATGTAAATTAACCACATATTATACATGTAAATTGTAATGAAGTTTCCAGCTTATTAGTGAAATTAATTATAAATGAGTTTTTCAATGTCAATTTTGAAAAAAAATAATTATTAAATAAATTAAACACATTCTATTATGTAAATTGCAATGAAGCTTCGAACTCATTAGTGAAATAGATTACAAATAAGTTTTTTATGTCAATTTTGAAGAGAAAAGAAATAAAGAATGAGAAAACCCAAAGAAATGATGTCAACTTTCTTTATGAAGTTCAAATATTCCATCAACTTTCTTTATCAAGTTCAAATATTTCACCTCTCTAATTGTATATAACATTTTGCTTCATTTCATTTTATTGCATTCATAATTAAATATGTTTTTTTTTAGTTAAAATTCATAACATGGTTATAGATTTGTTTTTTAATATGATTATTATTTCATTAGATTCACATTAATATAATAAATAATAGAAGCAAAATACATAATTAAGAATTGAATAATTCTTATTCACAATCTTTTATAAGTTTGGTGAAACTCGTCACAAAGATAATCTATAGTCTTATTTGTTTAAAATAATATCATTTGGGATTAAAAACATTATTAAACTTGGTGAAAAATTTTAAGTTGGTTGTTATTGTTAAAGGATATAAATTTGCACAAATAACTTTTAGTAATATATAAAACTGAAAATTGAAATTACTAATTACTAATTTTATTCATTTAATTTATAGGGTCATTAAATCCTCATTCATTTGTTTAGAAAAATGACTATTTCATTTCTTTCTATTTTATGTGGTTGTATCTATCACAATCTTTGACATTTTTCTTTTTGTTTTAGCAACATAAACACCATTCTAATGATACTTTGCAAATATTTTAAAAATGCCCTATATTTATTTTTCCCCACCTCATCCAAGCCTGTGATGAAAAAGATACATCCTTTTGTAAAATAAATATTAGTTAATTTATTTTTTAATTTGACGCTATTCTTAAAAACACTACGAAATAAATAACATAATTATCATTATCATTAAACATATATATTTGGGAATATTCTCTGGTATCTCACTCTTTCATACATTTTTTTATAATTTCATTAAAAAAAAAACATAAATATTGAAATGACATACTTCTCTCGTTCTTGGTGAGCAGTTTCCATAACCTTCATGTCAAATCATAAACATTTTATTCTCAATAATAACAAATGAATGTAACCACATATAGTTATTATCTTACGAAATAAATAATACCTCTTCATTGCTTTTATAGTATTTCGATAGAATATTTATCACTTTATAACAAAAACTTCAATATTTATAATCAATTTTTATTTTAAGTACATTGTTAACGTTTCATGTACACTGTTAAAGTTTGATATACACTATTATATAACGTGGACAACCTTCACACATTTTCAAGTCTAGTTATCAAGTATATTTTGACCAAAAAAGGCTTTGAAAGAATCTCGAACGGATAGCCATACTTTTCTTGAAGGTAGTGGAAGGAAAGCCCGGGTTCATCATTTTCTCTGAACGTGACTCCACTTTTTTATGGTCCCTTTTCGGTCTGGGAAACGCCTCACTCATCCTATAAATATGATCGAAATTTGACATAATTTCATGCACTTCCTCCGCTTCATCTTATCTGCGCCTTCTTCTTTGATTATTTGATATCTTGCTATGGATCATTCCTCTGATTATATTTGGCAAATATATCTGATGGTGGCCAGTTATGGCTTTCTTCACAAACACCCATGGGTGAAGAGAGAGAGTACAGCCCCTGCATTATCATAATATTCTCTTGATTTCCTAGAGGTTCAGGATATTCTAGTTTCTCAGTAGAGGCTGGGCTCTCTCTCTTCTTCTATTGGCTTTGGTGATATACAACAACCTCCGAAAAATCGAATCCTTCTGCTGGAGCTTTGATTCGAGTAACCTGCACAACAATTCTGTAATATCTGTTGGTTGTTCATCTAATTTATTTGTTGATGTCTTTAATGTTCCTAATATTAGTTTTACAGTGTATTTTGAGAGGTTTTTCTTTGTTTTACAGTTTATTTTGAAAAGAATTATTGCAGCCTTTTTTAGAAATAGTTAACATGTTATAATGGCCTGGTGTTGTTCAGCTACACTAGGCTTCGTAGTTGACTGTTTACAAGTTGGTGTCTCTCCTTCTGCCTCAGACAGAAGGCTTTATTTTGCTGATGGCGACCTTTAAATATGAAGTAGAAGCACGAATTAATCTTCCTAAAAAGCTAAAAGGAAGTTCAGCAAATCGGCAACATATGTAACTTATTACGATGATAATCACTATGATACTTCCTCCTCTTCGTTCATAACTATACATCAATGGATATAATTCATTTGTTTTTCCAACTTCTTTCCGTTCAGGCTTGCAGTGCTCATAGTTTTTCGTTCTTCGCTTTCTGAGGAATTTTAAAGGAAGAATCGGAAGACACATGAATTCGTTCCTCCTGGTTGATTTCTGTTTAAGGCTGCGATGTATTGGATTGTACATGTAGTTCAGGAGAGATCTTTGTAACCAGATTATAGTACAGTAGCGTTTCTTCCATGTACTGTTAAGTGTTATGTTATGAGAGATTGAAATATATTTTCATGGTCTTTGTTGCAAGTGTATATGTTCAGAGTGCCTCTCTTAAGTTGCGAAGCTTATGCACTAATAGACTTTCCACCCATCTTAAAGCGTTTAATTCCACCCATCTCAGTGTTGTTTAAGTTGTACTAACAACGCAACTGCGGAATCCCGTTTATTTACATAAAATAAGTTAAAATACAAAATAATTTTGGGTTTTTTTGGGTATATAAATGGGATGGTTTTTGTGTGATTTAGTTTTTATCATATTTTAAATTTTAGGTTTAAATTTTATTAGGAGAACTTTGAGAACAAAATCTCAGATCTTAGTGATAGTATCATATTGGTGGATAGATTGTCGTGGAAAAATAAAAACTTAGTTTTTTTTAATGATATTATAAATTTTGGTGCTAACATTTCATTAGTGGGCAGAGAATTTTTCAATTAAACTTTGAGATTGGTCCATAACTGAGTTCAACTTACTCATGAAATGAAAATTTTAAATTTTAGTAAAAAAATAGTTGTACTGTGCAGCTGTGGGATGTTTCCGGATGGTCCACTTGAAAAATTTGACCTGTGACCTACTTACTCATGAAATGAAAATTTTAAATTTTAGTAAAAAAATAGTTGTACTGTGCAGCTGTGGGATGTTTCCGGATGGTCCACTTGAAAATTTTGATCTGTGACCTATTAAGTGTAGATTAGTTGGTTAAAATGAGGTTTAGTCTTTACCAAGTCTCTCTTATTTATGGGGAAGAATTGAAATAGAAATCACTTTTCAAATAATTAAATTATTTCTAAGAATATCCAAGCTAGAGCACTCATAGTGACTGACATCATTATACACTCCATCTTAAAAAAACATGCAGGAGCAACAACTTGGAAAAAAAAAAGTTGTTTTCAGTGAGACTTTCCTGAAAATTTTGAGCTGAAATCTTGACTTGTGTCATTTAAACTGTTTTTTTGACTGTAAATATGGATTCAGCACTATAAAAAGCCCTTAGCCCACTTTCATTATACAGGGATTACTCATAAAGCTTGTGATTTCAATAAATTCTTGCCAGATTTTAGAAAAATTAAACCAGAAAAACCCACAGAAAACCTTCCAGAAAATCTAACTAAAAACAACTCAAAAATCAAAAATTAAATCAAAATTGAGATAATGATAGCATTTTATGTCAGTCACATGGCCAGATGGAAACTTACTGCTCAATGCTGGCTAAGTAACTTATCCGTGGACTGTTCATATTTTTCTATGGTTATTCTGTTTACGTAATTATGTTGGTGCGGCTGCAAATGGCTAGTTGAAATGCAGGTGTAAATGTTCGATTTACGTAATTATGGTAGTGTGGCGGTTATGTTTGAAAACCACTATATATGCTATTTATTTTCTGATTTAAGCAAGTATCCAGGGCAGAGCATATATAGTCTAATAGCATAGGTTGTTTTCTTCAATAGGTCAGAGAGGAGCCTCTATGGTCCCAGGTCAAATAGGCAGCACCGTATATACCCATATAGCATGTGGAATTTCAGATTTCATATTACAAGAAGCACTGCAACAAAAAACTACAATTAGTTCAGCAAAGGCCAAGGCTAATGCAAAAAGGTGCTCGCTAATTTATTCTCTTTATCGCAATGGGACAGAGCTACTGGAACTATTCTCTTCATTGCAACGGGACAGATCTACTGTAACTACCGCAGCAAATCTCACGTAAATAATGCACCGGATTCATCTTTAAAAATCCTAGGGCAAAACTACTTGTATCACTTCTCTTATGAGTATTGGTGGCCGGATTACCATTTTGGTTACATTTGGCATCGCTGCTAGCTCACTTCTTGGTCCTTTCAATGAGGATTCCAAACCTATTTAAAAATTTATTCCGAAACTATTTATAAACAATAATATGGATAATTCATTAAAATCACCGTAATAAAATTATCATTGTATATTAAATTCATGTAACTCTTTCACTAGTTTCCAAACCTGTATGCTGCTATCATTACAGATTTTCAATGGGTAAGCATGTCCACCCAATCTTGCTATCATTCTAGATTTTAATACGTAACAAACTAGAATGTCCATCAAAATCTTACATTGATATGCCCATGAAAAAAGAAAATTTCATATCCAAAATAAGACCATCGTCTGTCTTAATTGTTGTTACATTGAGCTCATCTACTTTCACCAACTCTGAAGAGTCCACCTATCTCCATTGCTGCTATTGTCCGGGTTATTACAATAATCATTTCATACTGACAAAGGATATCATTTCCTCTAGCATAAAGAGTAAACGCCTATTCACATTTCCAAAAATGCAGATCTCCACTCTGCACGAAACTTCATTCCATAGACAAGTTTAGTCCAACAGAATTCTGCATCCCTGCAACAAATGGTGTCGCCAATTAATTCTACATAAACGACCATTACTTCTGACGAAGAGTTTCCCATGTATAAGGTAACCGATGAAACGGCTGCCTTCTGCTTATGTATTTATATTTCCTGTTTGCATGGTTGCCATCGAATTATTTGCACTAGCAGAACTGCATCAAAGCTATGCCAACCCTTCGGAAATTAGTTATGACAATGCAGTCGTTGTTCAGATCATGCAGTGCGAAGGGGAAGCCTCCCGGTTGCAAAAACATCAATTGATTTAATTACCGTACTTAAACCATTATTATACTTTTTGTAATCATCGGTACTCAGTTATGTTATTAGGTATTTATTTTTTCTTAATGTTTTATCAGTTTATCTTGGATCAAAAATTTATGTTATTTATCCACAGTTTATTATTGAAAATTTAATTTGTCAAATTGTTTTAGCAGTCAAAGTTACAGGGACACCCTAGATGGGCCACACGAACTATTCGCTGACTCTATTTTTTAGCATGTCTCCTTCCTCTAGCACAGGGCACAACCACACTACATGGGCTACACCAACTCTTCGGTGACTCGATTTTTTAGCATGTCTCCTTCCCCCTAGCATAGGGCACAACCACACTTTGAGGTTTGATCCTCGGTTGTCCCATTTGCCGAAGAGGCCCATTCTCATCTAGTGACACTTACACATTTTAATAAATTTAATTATAAAAAATTATATATATTAATAAAAAATAAAACACATAGATGGAATGATTACTTTTTTCACTACATTTTTTTTGGTTTATTTTTAATAGAGATTTTTAAAAATATGAGTTTAGCTATAGAATTCAAGTTGCCCAAGCAAGGTTTTTCAATGTTGAACCATTTATGCATTAAAAAATACATGTTCTACATTAAAAAATCACATTCTTTATTAGAGAAGTCTATTTAGTGTATAGTTAGACTACATTTTATATATAATATTAGTTAAACATATACTTAATATATATACTAGTTACTATTATAGCCCTTATTTTATTTGATATAAAATTTATGATTTCTAAAACAATATTTTAATTTTATACATCATATATTGATGATGGAAACATTTCAGATATTTTTAAAGTACTAATTTATATATAATTTTATTTTATTTTATTATTTTTTATTTTATATAAATAATCTGCATTTAAATTATGATATTTTAGTTATATATATATATATATATATATATATATATATTATTTATATATATCCGATTCCGACCTATCCAATATTCTTGTCAAAATTCAATAGGAATATTTTTGTCGGTGATCCATATAGATGTTGAGGATTAAAAGGAACTGTACTTTTTTAACCAGCTAACCACAGCCTAGGTGTAATGCCCAGAAGAATCGGGTGCTCCGCATGACAGCGGGCGACCCACATAAGGGCGAGGACGTTATTCACTCAACAACGAATTTGGCTTGGGCGCGGCACCAAACAGGTTCGCACACACACCAACCGAACGGGTCGACAACCATGAACGGTTAGGACAGTTCGGGCAATGAACAATAGTGAACGCAGCTCCAAAGCGGACGGGTCGACGACAACAAACTGTTAGGACAGTTCGGCAGGAGGGCGACACAAAACAACAAACTCCACAACGGGCAGGTTGAAGGCAACAAGTCAGGACAGTCCGAACAGTGGACAAACGATAGCTTGGGCAACGACGTAGGCGGCGTTCAACATATGAATCGGCGAACAGGCAGGTCAACAGCCATATCGGTTAGGACAGTCCGGGCGTTCGAACAAACGACAAACGAGCGGGTCGAGGACACAGTCGGGACAGTTCGTGAATAGTGCACCGAGTGGAACCGGGTTCGTTCAGCACACGGGCAAACAGCAACAGCGTAGGGCGATGGAGCGAAACGATCCGGGCATGAAGGAACGCGCGGGGAATAAGGCAGCACAAAGACCATGTGGACTTATACTTGGCGTTGGTCGGCTTTGTAAAACAAAGGCCGACCAACCAAGATAAATTGCCACGATGGATTAAAACAATTTAACACACGTCGGCTGGGCAAGAGGCGGGTGTCTAAACACGAAATCGGGGGTCGGCCTCACCACCGACACCCCTTCTCCAAGATGGCGTGTGAGCATATAAATAAAGCGACCAAGAGGCATTTGGAGGCATCATCATCTCGATCGATCTTTCATTCGATCGCTCTACAAGTCTTCTTTACACACGAGTACGATGTAGCGAACTGTGGTTCGAAGAGTTGGACGGAGGTCGGGCGAAGATAGTTAAACGGACAGTGTGTTACGCCGGACTTACGAGAAAGCACAGCAGTGCGCCATCGTGATACAGGGGTCGGTCTTAAACGCAGGTTCGAGTAAACATCAGTGCAGCGAAGGCCGCGGGTTCGCTGTCATTTAAACAGAATTCGGGTTGTATGGTTTACGCCGGTCTTGGCATAAAACCCGTCGGCGTATGAACTGTAATCTCTGTTATATTATTGCGTAGGCCATGGGGTTGTGAACCTATTACACGGGCCTTGCCAACAAAACGATAGTGTGGCCGTGGCATAGCGCCGGCACACAAGTTGTATAAATTGTAAACCGGTTAATAAAAACATCGGGCAGACTCTCGGGGAGTTGCCCCTCCCAACTATTTCATGCGTTCTTATGTGTTTTGGTTATGCACTGTTATATGTTGGTGAACTGTTTTAAAAATTCGGCTTATGAATTTGGTAATTTATAATTGACACAGAATTATAATTAAGAGGTTCGGTTATAAGATTACAAGTTCGATTAGAAGAATTGGTTATAAAGTTAATGCTTGTATAGCGATAGCGGAGCAAGCGTTGTGAAGGCGTAGTCTACATGCAACGTTGTTGGTAAAACGACTTACACAGTAGTGCCGCACCCTCCAACAGGAAAAAAAAAGTATAGAGAGGTTGGGGGCGTGACAGTTGGTATCAGAGCCAAGGTTGGTTGTTGAGAAGGTTGCTCATAAAGACTGAAACAGGATACCGTGGGATCGGTATGAAGGTTGAAGCATGGAGCTCGGTGGGGGCTGGTGAACAGGTTGTTCGGAACATGGCAGATACGGAGCTCGATGGTTTTCAAGAACTCTTCGACGAAAGAGCCCGGTTGAAAACCGAACTCAAACAAGTTGAGGAAAGGTATATGGAAAAGCTTGGCAGTGGTAGGATGGTGACCGATAGGGACCATAATATAGTCAAGGCTCTTCAATATGAAATATTGGAACGTATGGCAAACTGGAGTTCTGAATGGGTGGCTATGCGAGCCGAAAACATGAGGATCCGGGAGGACTACGCGGAACTGAGGAAGGATCTAGAAGGACTCAAAAGTTGATGGGAAAGCTCAACAAATGTTGAACTTGTTGAGATCAATGAAGAGGTCTGCTGAAATGGATCGGGCATCCAAGAGCTTTTCGATGAAAAAGCTCGGTGGAAGAAGGAAAGTTCCAAGGTAGAAGCAAGGGTCAAACAAATCGAGAAGGAGATAGAAAGGAGGCTCCTCAACAAAGAAGTGGTCGTGATCGAACAGGAGGAACTCGACCACATCGACAGATTAGTAGCTCACTATCGGGAGCACCCCATGGACATTCGGAAGTTTGGCGCCATGGGTATGATAGACGAGCCACTTGGTGACACAAGTGAACAGAACGCAATAGAGGGAAATCTCGGGGTGGAACAGAGAGCATCAGGGCCGTGTTCCCCAGACAAATCGAGAGAAGTAAAGTACATTAAGAGGAAAGTCGACAGAGAGCATGAGCTCGTCGACCCATCGGAGGACGACTTTTTGAAGCAAGTCGCCGAGGTAAGGCATAAGGCAAAGTCAAAGAAGGAAGACGGTTCCTTGAAATTGAGCTTTGTGGACGTGACTGTACAAGGCAAGTGGTTGGCGGCCTTGGTCGATATGGGGGCTACTCACAACTTTGTGAGTAGGAAGACTGCCAGATCCTTTGCGAAAAAAACGAAATTGGACAGAGAGAGCAGCGCCTTCAAAGTGGTTAACTCTCCTATCAAAGCCATTGACGGACTGTTGAAAGACTCTCAAGTAAGGGTTGGGTCATGGTTCGGGAAATTAGACTTAAGAATAGTCGACATGGACGATTATTCTATGGTGCTGGGACTTGACTTCATGAGGATGGCGCAAGCGGTACCAATGATAGATCGTGATCTTCTCCTGATCACTGCCGAAGGGAAGAATCTAGTGGTGCCTATGAGCAGGAGGAGCTGTTTGGGGTACCGGCCGAGAATGACATCTGTGATCCTATACCCCAAGGATCCGAATGTGAAGCATACGGATGTAGAACAAAGGAAGTTGGGGAATATGGTTCAGTCCACACAGGAACGAAAATTCATAGAATTTATTTCCAAAGTGGGAAAGAAGGATGAGAGGAATAAGGAAAGGGCCTCCCGTTCTTGGAAGGATCTACTAGGGATACCCTCTATTAACAATCTTTGTGAAGAAATGGCGCATCAAGCAGAGCCAGACATCACCTCAAAAGCTAGGAAAGGCAAAGACTACAAGGGGAGGGACCCGGGTGGAATAGTAGAGTTTTGCAGGTATGCCATGGCCATATACGATTTTCAATTAACAAGGGCCAAGTTGAGGGACCTCGGATGCGATGAGGAAGAAATTGAAGCCGTGCATGAGTACTTGAGGACACAGCATCAATCCGATACTTGGGTGGATGAAAGTCAGGGAGGGAACTTCCTGGCCTTCCTGTCTTCTTAAATAAACGATGGGACCAGGCTCATTGTTGACTGCTCAAGGCAGTGAGCCCGCAAGAGTTATTGGGCAGACCCGATGGTCTCGACGTGCACTTAAAATGGGGTTCCCATAGCCGGGGTGGAGAGATCATGAAACGAGTGTGTTACACTCGACCAAACTACAAAACAAACAAGGTGATCCAATGAAGGCCGAATCACATAATGGGGGAGTCTACATTGCAGATCATCGAAGTAGGACGTTGTCGGGATGACAAAATCTTAAGGTGGAGGAGCGTGTAACGCCCGGAAGAATCAAGCGCTCCGCATGACAGCAGGCGACCCACATAAGGGCGAGGACGTTATTCACTCAACAGTGAATTTGGCTTGGGCGCGGCACCAAATAGGTTCGCACACACACCAACCGAACGGGTCGACAACCATGAACGGTTAGGACAGTTCGGGCAATGAACAACAGTGAACGCAGCTCCAAAGCAGACGGGTCGACGACAGTAAACTGTTAGGACAGTTCGGCAGGAGGGCGACACGAAACAACAAACTCCACAACGGGCAGGTCGAAGGCAACAAGTCAGGACAGTCCGAACAGTGGACAAACGATAGCTTGGGTGACGACGTAGGCGACGTTCAACATATGAATCGGCGAACGGGCGGGTCAACAACCATATCGGTTAGGAAACTCCGGGTGTTCGAACAAACGACAAATGAGCGGGTCGAGGACACAGACGGGACAGTTCGTGAACAGTGCACCGAGTGGAACCGGGTTCGTTCAGCACACGGGCAAACAGCAACAGCGCAGGGCGATGGAGCGAAACGATCCGGGCATGAAGGAACGCGCGGGGAATAAAGCAGCACAAAGACCATGTGGACTTATACTTAGCATTGGTAGGCTTTGTAAAACAAAGGCCGACCCGCCAAGATAAATTGCCACGATGGATTAAAACAATTTAACACACGTCGGCTGGGCAAGAGGCGGGTGTCTAAACACAAAATCGGGGGTAGGCCTCACCACCGACACCCCTTCTCCAAGATGGCGTGGGAACATATAAATAAAGCAACCAAGAGCCATTTGGAGGCATCATCATCTCGATCGATCTTTCATTCGATCGCTCTACAAGTCTTCTTTACACATGAGTTCGATGTAGCGAACTGTGGTTCGAAGAGTTGGATGGAGGTCGGGCAAAGATAGTTAAACGGACAGTGTGTTATGCCGGACTTATGAGACAGCACAACAGTGCACCATCGTGATACAGGGGTCGGTCTTGAACGCAGGTTCGAGTAAACATCAGTGCAGCGAAGGCCGTGGGCTCGCTGTCATTTAAACAGAATTCAGGTTGTATGGTTTACGTCGGTCTTAGCATAAAACCCGTCGGCGTATGAACTGTAATCTCTGTTATATTATTGCGTAGGCCATGGGGTTGTGAACCTATTACACGGGCCTTGCCAACAAAACGATAGTGTGGCCGTGGCATAGCGCCGGCACACAAGTTGTATAAATTGTAAACCTGTTAGTAAAAGCATCGGGCAGACTCTCGGGGAGTTGCCCCTCCCAACTATTTCATGCGTTCTTATGTGTTTTGGTTATGCACTGTTATATGTTGGTGAACTGTTTTAAAAATTCAGCTTATGAATTTGGTAATTCATAATTGACACAGAATTATAATTAAGAGGTTCGGTTATAAGATTACAAGTTCGATTAGAAGAATTGGTTATAAAGTTAATGCTTGTATAGGGATAGCGGAGCAAGCGTTGTGAAGGCGTAGTCTACATGCAACGTTGTTGGTAAAACAACTTACACGGTAGTGCCGCACCCTCCAACAGGAAAAAAAAAGTATAGAGAGGTTGGGGGCGTGACACTAGGGCACGAGCAACCGTACTACTGTCCTCTAACTTTTGGGAAAAAATATATATTAGGATTACACTAACTTGTTATATATAATCTCATGGTTGGAACATTCATCACGTGACTCATATGGACATAGAATTTAACGTTATGAAGATAATGATCAATATAGTTTATATATATCAATGCCCTCTATTGTATGGAGAATGAGTTTGATATTGACAAGGTAGTGATCACTTTAGACATGATTACACTAATTAGGTTTCGTGATATATACATTAATCCTAAGGTTTATATTATTATCTTTTATTTTAAACCAAATTATATTAATATGTAAGTTTAAATATTTGAGTATTTTAAAATCTATAGTTTAACTTTGTAGGTTGAGATGTTATAGTATCTATAAATGAGTTTACTATAAATGAGAGTAAATATTTAAATGTTTATATAAGATGTTATAGTGTGTAAAATAAAGCATTAGATTAAAAAATTATAATAACTATATATGATGTTGCTTTAAATAAAAAGTAAAGTATTTTTTTCAAGGAAAAATAATAATATACATATGTCATTGGAATAAATCTGTATGAAAGAGGTGTTGTAGGCAACTTAGTCTTTTCCAATCAAGTTAATACTTATGCCTTGGGAAAAATTGTATAAAAAATTATAACCTATATTGGTTAATTCTAAATTAATTGTGACGATAAGAAAATTTGATCCTATAGTCTTGCTTTGACAAGAATTAATAAATTGAGATGTGAAGTGGATAAAGTAATTGCTAACTAAGGTACAACAAGTTTCATTTTTATCATTGAACCTTAGTGATTGACATGCATGTTCCCAAACACGTCATATATTTGTGGCACATTCTGAGCCACATCCTTCACTGTCTCTACTCATTGCACATTTTACAACCTTGGGTCATTCTTTTCTTACTGAGGACAATCTTTTTGCCTCTGTTTTTCTCCACAAGTCCAACATTGTATGGGTTATCTTCATAACCTTTTGGATTCCTCTTTTGTAGACTTAGAGAACTCGCCCTAATCTGTCAGAGTGGATTTCTTCTAAAACTCTACCTTGGCAACAGTGGCAACCTTCATATTCCTTCCTCTTGATTGGTTTCACATTGCACTCTACCATTTTCCACTAATACAGAGGTTATCTTTTTCCTTCCAATCAGTTTGAAATCCAATCTTGTGCTTGGATTGTTTGTAGTAATACTTCATCTTATGGATGGAATGATTTAATGTTCTTAGCTCATCAAACTCTATTTTAACTGTGTAAGCATGTGGTAATCCACTTGGGTACCTCTTGATTTTTTTCTAATCATCCTTCATGTAAGGAACATACCTTTGCAACTCTAATAATATGTTGGTATATTCCTCAACCATAAGCTACCTAAATCTGTGCTCATGAAAATCCTTCACCTTGTTATCATAGTATCTTTTAGTTAGGCACTTCTCCTGAAAGTATTTCTCAAATCTCCTCTAGGAAAAATTATCTTCTCTAATGTTCATATAATTCCTTACACCTTCTGACCATACATGAACTATTCCCTTCAAGCTAAAAATGACTACTCTTGTGTGCATATTCTTAGAGTTATCATGCACTTTATAAAGTTTTTTCATTGCTAATAAATGTTTTTTTTCTTCCTTGAAATTCCTCACTTCCTATCAAATGTAGGAAGTTTTTCCTTCTTAAATTATTCTGATATCAAATATTTATACTACATTTTCTGCTAATGATGACTCATAGTTGTAACACTAGACAATTGCTTGCGATTTTCTATTCTCCTTTTTGGAGTACCTAACAGAGTCTCACCTTTCAATATGTCTCTACTTTTCTTCCTATGTCTTATATTAGATTTGTTTCCATTTGCACCATCATTCCTTAATTCATGCTTCCCAAGTTCTCATAAAATTTTCTTGATTTTACCTCTTCCTAAGTATCTGGCACCTAGTTGATGATGCTTTTGTTGTTGAAATTATGATAGGCTCTATGGAAAAATTACATTTACTTTTGTCTCCTTTTCTTGAGCTGTGAAAATCCTCTCATTGTGAGCCTATTGTAGCAGCTACAACCACCCTCCAAATTTTTTCTTTAGCTTTGTTTTGGAGCCTCCCTACCAACCTTTCACAACAACATGTCTTGCTTCTTCAAGTACACAATCTCCAGTGTTTTTCTTGCAGAATGACAACTTGTCCATCAAATCTTGTTGCAACCCCATCACAAGCTATTTCACGAGACTTTCTCCAGCTGCAGGCTCAGAAGCCTGCTTAAGAAATTGCGCAATTCTGGAGGGAAACCAACCTTCCCTCTAGAAATTGCGTAATTTTGTTTGGGAGCATATTGGGTTCCATAATTGAGCAAATCTTCTTATGATTATTCACTGGAAAAATTGTGCAATTCCTCGCAGCAGGACTGCTCAACTGAAAAATTGCGCAATTCTCGGCAGTAGTCAACTGCTCTGCCCATAAATTGTGTAATCCCTTTGGGAAACCAACCCATTTCCCTCCGAGAAATGCACATTTTTCCCCTCAGCTGAACATACTATTGCATGTGTAGATCAGTTGACTGGTTCCCTCTACAACTGAGCATAACTGATTTGCATGCATGGACTACTCCTCCCAAGGTAGCATACAAAGGCATCCCTTGATTTAGGGAGCCATTTTTTTAGTAGCTAGAGGTTACATGAAAGGTTCATTTCATAAATCTTCTGCCAAGTGTGTCTTTTCCTAGATTTGTAGCATGCATATCACAACCTCGATTTTATCAAAACTCATCAACCAAATGGTACAGAGCTCATTCCTCACATCGATCTTGTAGCTCTAACATCCCACATTACGTCTAGGATTCATTGATACATTCAACTCTGTTGTCTTGGGGTAAGCCCGCCTTTCATGTCTTGCATTGCATTTCTGTTGCTTTTTGTGTTTCGCTTTGTGTGAGTGTTGTCTGCTTGATTTCAGTGAGCACTTGATGTCATTTTGATGTACGTTAGCTTGTAGAAGCACCATTTTAGTTTACACCCGGATCTCAGTGTACAAAGACAAATGAAACTGCGCCCATACAAGTTATAGATCCATCCTGACAGTTGGCATGGAGTAGACAAGGTGAGCAGAGTTGTTGATCGCATGCAAGGAAATTCAACAACATGCATGGCATTGTGTGCATGCATGCAATCCCACCATTTGGCACACTCAATGACACGAAGACAAGAAGCAAGTCCAATTGGAGATGAACATGTATTTTGACAAGTCGAGGTGCACGATCACTAGCACATGATTGGAGATCAGCGTAGACACTATGCATCAACATGTTTCCGATCCAATCAAACCCAGGACAACCATACACATGCTATAAGACGAGTGGGATGGAGGATCCATATCAGTGTACCTAGATGCAATGGAGGCAAGATTTCGCTTCAATAATGTCACTAAAGAGCGCATGGACACCACCACGAATGACTAAGCTTGGCATCAGTTCACCACCATCGACCATCACAAGGATGTCAAAGAGTTGGTCTCACCACAATGGTCCAAGTGTCAGTGATGTCTTGCATGACTTTCTCAAGCCATTTTGTCTCACATGGGTACATGTGTTATGTCTTGTCAAGTGTAAGTTCAAGTGTCGATAGTTGGATGTAACATTCATAGGGTAGAGGAAGAGTCATGAGGGTAGATGAGCTATCACAAAGGGGAACGTTAAGTGCCACCCCACCCTTTGCTATAAATAGGCCCTCATAACTCATTGTAAAGGATTTTGGTCACCCAAGCTTTGATAGGAGTATCTTACAAAAATCTTGGACAGTATTGTAACGTGCCTTGGCTTCTCTAGTTTGAAGATCTAGTATATCTCTTTGGAGGAGCAGTTGGTTGTGGTTGCAACATTCTGCTACTGGAAATACTGGTTGGACATGGATGTATTGTATGAATGGAACTTACACTTCTTAATATAACAGAGCCGACACATTTCATTTATATGTGGTATTGTATTCCAACTACATTATTTACTCTAAATGATATATGTATTTGTTTTGTTACACATGCATGTATGGACTATTATGTATAAGCATGTATGAATCTTTCTAAATTTTGATGTTGGTTTAACCATCACTTTGGATTTCTTTCTAACTTGCTTTCAAGATTGTGATGCATCTTCACTCGTGTGTTCCCTTCCAAGCCATGTACTATTACAGGTTTCCAAGGGGCACACTCACCTCACCTTCAATGTGTTAGAACCTTTCATGAACCTTTCTTGACTTACTACAGCTATCACGCCCTTGCTAGCAACAATGACATCTTACTTGCCTTTATGAAAACCATGATGAAGGCGTTACCGTATGACCCACTGCTGGGACTCCTACACCAAATGGTCTGAGGTCTAATTCAGACTTCTTACTAGGGAGATCCCCTGACATGTTGGCGAGTCTAGCACCGTAAACATTTTTGGCACTAGAAGGAGGGCCAGGTGACAGGCTATGTCCTCTCATCCTATTTTGAACCTTAGCATATATATCATGCAGTTTTGCACTCTCCTCCCTCCACGATGTTTTTCACATGCTAAATCTATTACCATCACGAGGGAGTTTTTTGATCTCTTGTCCACATACATGTATGATGGTGAAGGTGAAGTGGCCTGACCCAAGCTCTTACATGACTTCCTTTCCATTTTTGATGAGGAAGATGGATGTTTTGACAAACAGGCCAGTTTGATGCTTGCATACACACTTCATGAATCTCCACATCAGTGGTTCTTTAGCCTACCCGTTGATAGCGTGAACTCACTTGAGTACTTCTTTGATCTCATTGAATACAATTTCTATCATTTTGATCCAGAACATATTGACAAGAAACTATTACAACAACGGAAGGCTCCGCATGGATCACCTATGCATTTTTGGTAGCGCTTCTGTGATTTGCAGTTTCAAGATCCAAAGAGCTAGATGAAATTTTTCTATCTTTGGGACTGATTCGAGTAATGTCTTAATAAATATGCTCATCCTAGTGTGTGTACATGTGATCCCATCTATTGGAACTCTTACTCAAGCGAAGACAAAGGCATAGGTCTGACTAGAGCTTGAGTCATACTTTAATGAGTTGATGCACATTGCCACTAGCCCAGACTTGTCGACCAGTGTAAACACCATGCGCAAGTTTGTTCTAGTCAGGCCACTGTTATGTCCATTATATCACCTCCATTTCACCTTCATTTCACTACCATGTCACTACACTCATCTCACTTTCATTATCATTGGGTCACATTTATGTTTTTCCAAACTTTATTAATTCTTAGCTTTTTAAGTGAATTTGTGGTTAAAAATTAGAAAATAATGTGCATATGCTTATACCTAACAAGTGGGTTGAGATTGTTGACATGTTTAGGTCAAAAGGAGGCTTCTAGAAGACCTTTATGTGCCACATTAAGGCCAAATCCGAATTTCAGTGGAGAGGATCATGGGATCACAAGGATATGTGTCAAATTTCCTATTTGTGTTGAAGACATGTGTCTTATAATTTCTTATTTTAATTAGAACTCTAGAGTTATAGGGAGAAATTCATGGAATGTCATTAATGAGATGACTTCTCATCTTTTTGTATAAATAGGAGATATCTCTCCTTCATTTGGTAGTTTTTTTGGTAGCTTTGGAAAGCTTTGTTGTACTTTGTAATTTTGAAGAATTTGAATAAAGCTTTGATGTTCTCAACATGGAAGGAGATGTGAAGTAGATGTCATGGAGCATATTAGAAGGTAACGTAGAGTAGATTTTGTTTTGTAGTTTTGCTTTGAATTCATTCAAGTATGTCATTTTATTTTTTTCAAGTTTAATAGTTTATATTTTCCATTCATGCAAGTGTGTTCAACTGGTTGATTGTAGATTTATCTACTGTGTAATCTATGCTTAACAAACTAGTCTAAGAAAGTATTTTCCAATTGGTGATTGGAACATTAGAGCACACAATAGATTAGTTTTCCTTTACATGTTTTTGTATTTTTTTATTAGAGTAGTCACTCATTGCATAAATAGATGCTTCCAGAGCCTTTCGTTGATGGTTTATCCTCAAACTAAATAGAAAAATGTTGTGTTTATGAATGATATTTCTTGTTGTTTAATGCCTTTTTCTTCTTAGTGTAGTAACTCATGACATAAACAAATATTTCTAGAGCCTTTCGTTGATGGTTTATCCTCAAACTAAATGGCGAAATGTTGAGTTTATGAATGATATTTCTTGCTATTTAATGCCTTTTTCTTCTTACTGTAGTCACTTATGATATAAACAAATATTTCCAGAACCTTTCGTTGATGGTTTATCCTCAAACTAAATGGTGAAATGTTGTGTTTACGAATGAGATTTCTTGTTGTTCATTAGTTTAGAGTTAAATAGCTTAATGCCATTTTCTTATCAATTTAGTAACTCATGACTTAAATAGATATTTCCAAAAGACCTTTATTGATGGTTGAACATAAGACTAAGTGGTGAAGTGTTTTACTAATGACTGAGCTTTTCCTTGCATTTCATTTAGTTACATGCTTTGTATTTGCTCTCCATTTCAAATAGTTGTTATCATTTTTTTTTTGCTTTGATTTCATAGACATTTTGTCGGCTTAGATTAATCTAACTATTCATAGTTTTTATTTGTTTCCTTTTCTCCTTTCTTTAGAAATTAGATTTTAACATTTAAATTCATTAGATTTAACTGTCCATTAACATTTAGAGATTTTCATCTAGAAGCATAACTTTTCTCTCTTAGATTAATTTCGTTAAGCATGAGAAACAAAACCCCCCAAAACAACATAAACTATAAAACAATGAAGTAAGAGAAAGGTTAACTAAGCACATATAGTGCACCACACTTCATCAGTTTAAGATACCCGAATTGATAATTTATGTAGAGCAATTTAGGACACTAAATTGACGAGACATTTTGGCGCTGTTGCTGGGGAAATATAATTAGGAGACCTTACTTCCTACATCTAGAAAAATTAATAATTTCTCGAGTATGCTCTCCTCTTGCTCTTTGTGTGATCTGGAGGATCAGAAAAATAATTTTTATGTTTAAAAAAAAATAAAATATTTTCATCATTTCATTTGATTCAATGAAAAAACTTTAATTTCAATAAATTGTTTTGTTTAATAAATATATATGTTATTTTAATTTATTTTTGAAATGTAACATATCATTTTAGTAACAAATCAGTTTAAAATACATAAAAATAAATAAATTTTATTATTTTTGTTTAGTAAAATATATATGTATATTTATAATTTTTGATAATATAACATATGTAATTTTATTAACAAAGAAAAAACAAATTCCCACAGTTCACATAATAAAACAATCTTTGCATTTCTTGACGTTATGGTGGATGTAGTAAATCTTTGCGTTCCTTGTCTAGAGGTCATTCACCAGCCCGTATTCCTTCGAGTCACGCACTGCATTTTTTTTAGCCACTGCTCGGCCCTGCAACAGTAATAAAAATCCATATAATATTTGGCATAAAATAAAAATTTTTGCATACAGACAACAACGAAGGATGTGTTTAATCTGAAGAGTCAATTTAAAACATTCAGCTATAGATGCTTCATTCTTGAACTAGCACATGTCGGCTTAATTTGCTTTGACAAATAAATATGAATGCTTACTGGATCATGGCAAAGGACAGAGAGTTGCAATCATAATTTGAGTATTGCAATTAGACTCGGAATCGTCGCTACAATTAGGCTTTAGGAATTGTAATTTGGCTCATTAAAAGTCATGGATAGAATGGAAATAGCAATCATTCATTAACATTATTGAGAATAGGTCTTATATGTGCTGAGATCAATCTATACAATTGTGTCAAGACTCATACATAATAGTGCCAATGATAGTGCCAAAACTACAGTGTTGATGAACTACTTGCATATGTCGAGACTACTATGTTGTTATAGAAATAAGAGTAGCAAAAAGAGCATATAGATCAGAGGATTTTCCAATGTGATGCAAGCTAGAAAGCGAGAACATATGATCGAGAGAAAAATACCTATTTGGGGTGTCCTTGAAAAGTTCTTGCACTGTTCATTTGCTATTCTCTGTGTTGAAATTGAAAATCAAACCCAGAAAGCTGAAAGCAGTAATTCACAAAAACGCAGAACAGTAAAAACGTGAAACTTTAACTGCATGATTAGGCCGAATGAAAATGAATTAGGGAAAAATAAAACATTTTTTTTTTGGGGGACAGGGTCAATTAGATATCGCAGAAATGGTTTTAAAAATTTCGTAGTGGTTTGGGAGAATTTATTGGTTCTCTAAAGCCTCTTTTTGCATGTCGTGTGAAGAAAAATGAGTTTAAACTAATGAACATATTATGATTTAATTCAGCAAGGGAATTCTGATTTGGAAATCAACTATGTGCTGGCATCCAAAACCTGATTACATGCCTTCCATATTTAATAAACTCCTACTTCATTGTTTTAATGGTTAATTACATGACGTGAACCAGTTGGATACGGCTCTTCACAACTGATTGATAGACGTGGTGAAGTCCCATGGTAGCAAGCTATCGCTTATGATTCTTGGTCTTGTGGTGATTGAAATAGTTCTCAATATTACAAATCCATTTTACTACTTTGTTGGGAAGGATATGATGACTAATTTCAAGTATCCTTTGAAAGCCAATATATGCAATAATATTATCGATCCTTATTTTTTCCATTCACTATATCCGCAAGGAAGATCTTAATGACTTACACCATGCCATATTGGGTCTTCTATTTGATGTTCTCATTACAACAGTCATCACTGATTCAATAAAAGATGTAGTTGGTCAACCTCGGCCTGAATTTTATTGGCGTTGTTTCCTTGATGGTTGGTTGTCTTTTAGCTACAGAATGCAGGCCTGTTCTGCAGCTAATCGGCTATTCTACAGCCATTCTCTAATTCCACAACTATTCTCCAATTCTGCAGCCATTCTAATTCCCAGCTAAACATCAATTTGCAGCTGAAAAACCTCATTGTTCAAATCAACCTAATTTTCTCATACGCAATCAGATTTTGATGATTCAAGTATCGTTGGAAAGATATCGATGAGATCTACACAATGAGAAATCCATCATTAGAGTTTGAAATAGTAAATAATGAAATAAATTGTTGAAAATATACAACAGTTAACTTGAGGCACTAATTCTGAAGTAGGTATAAATTCTTTTGGTTTTCCTTTGTGAACTTGTTTCATTAATACGAATTCTTATTTTTGTGTGTAAATATTACAACTAGAGAGATTGATCACCTCTCTTCTTTGATAATCTTACATTCCATTGCAGAAGGAGTATTAGTTTTTTTGCAGGTTGCCGGAGGAAGGATAAATGACTACAAGTGAATGGTGTCTCTGTTAAGAGACCAATTTATTTCAGAAGAGGATGATCATCAACAAAGAGGAAACATGCTAATGCAAAATCAGATCCAAACACTTGAAAAACTTTCAGATACTATTGTCTCCATGACATCCATACTTCATAATAAACCATTCACCTCATTTCCCTTCATACATTCCATTTACATTCACATACACTTTCCATTACTTTTTGTCCACTCATAACCCACAAATAAAAGCAAGAGGCTCAGTCACATGCTTATTGCCCATTTCCATTTCTACATTCCATTACCATCTTCCATTTTCATATTCCCTTTCCTATCATTTTCATTTCACAAATAAGCCCTGCTTCAATGCAAATTATTGAGTCCATAGTCCTCTGAGTCTAAATTCCTTGCAAAAACACCTTGAGGCTTGCATGCCTCAATGGAAAGTCCTCATGTTGATGAACAATGGGAATACATTAATTTCTCTTGTTTATCGGATCTTCTAGGTGACTCAACATCAGCAAATTCATTCGTACTTAGCAAGATGTGTTTGGGCATCTTGACTCTCATTGTTATCAATGGTGAGAGTTCTCATGTTCACTAGTGGTATTCATTAATGTCAAATAAATCAACAATTTCCTGCTATGTTCGGCTTCAGAACATCTCTTCACATAGTAGGAATTGTGCCAATGATTTTTGAAGACATGAAGACTATTATTTTCATCATTTTTGGAGTAGATATAACATAGATCAACACTATTCAGCAGTAGATTTAGCAAGTTCTAGTAGAAGCAATAAAAGGTCCTCTTGACTCTTTTACCCAAGACTCTTTTTGTCCAGCCACTTGAAGAAGATTATGATCAGAATTTTGTAGCCACCACACATACAACTCATCCATTTCCAAAGGGTAAGTTAAGGGACATCATTTTCTAATTTTTGACCATAGAATTCAATAAAAAGCTAGAATGATAATTGTTGGAAAAACATTTCTCTTCCTCATTTCATAAAATTGCCAATACCATCAGTTCGGGAGGGAATACATTCATATTCATATATTTGCATGTTAATATCATATTCAGAAGTCCACATACTTCCAAAATATATTAACTATTACATTGTTATTATGAGCATACAATAGCTTTTCAAAAGTTCTTAAAGTACAATTGGATACAAACACAATCATGGTTGTCACACAAGAACCAACCATCATGCAATCCAATAAAGATATACTTTGCAACAATAATAAAAACATCATTATCCAAAGTTCAAATATCAAAATAGAATTTAACAACAAAATATGGTTGTAACACAAGAACTGGAACCATGTTGCAATTCAAGTAAAACACTTTGCAGAAGTATGAACTTATCAAATGATATCATGCAAAGTTAAGCCAAAGCTCAAGGATCAAAAGAATTAATGTAATATATATTGCATGAGGACATGTAATAGCTTTAGTTGGGGGGTATGTTGAGTCTTGAAATTGTCATTCATTTCCATTACACTTTCGCTATTATGTCCATTATATCACTTCCATTTCACCTTCATTTCACTACCATGTCACTAAATTCATCTCATTTTCATGATCATTGGGTTATATTTATGCTTTTCCAAACTTTATTAATTCTTAGCCTTTTTAAGTGAATTTTCCGTTAAAAATTAGAAAATAATGTGCATATGCTTATACCTAACAAGTGGGTTGAGATTGTTGATATGTGTAGGTCAAAAGGAAGATTCTAGAAGACATTTATGTGGCACACTAAGGCCAAATTCGAATTTGAGTAGAGAGGATCATGGGATCATGAGGATCTGTGTCACATTTCCTATTTGTATTGAAACTCTAAGAAGACATGTGTCTTATCATTTCCTATTTTGATTAGGACTCTAGATGTATAGGGAGAGATTTATGAACTGTCATTAATGAGATGACTTCTCATCTTTTTGTATAAATAGGAGATCTCTCTCCTTCATTTGATAGTTTTTTTTGGTAGCTTTGGAAAGATTTGGAGAGCTTTGTTGTACTTTGTAATTCTGAAGAATTTGAATAAAGCTTCGATGTTCTCAACATGGAAGGAGATGTGAAGTAGATGTCATGGAGCATATTAGAATGTAAGGTAGAGTAAATTTTCTTTTGTACTTTTTCTTTGATTTCATTAAAGTATGTCATTTTATTGTTTTCAAGTTTAATAATTTAGATTTTCCATTCATGCAAGTTTAATTCATGCAAGTGTGTTCAACCGGTTGATTGTATATTTATCTAACTGTGTAATCTATGCTTAACAAAATAGTCCAAGAAAGTATTTTCCAATTGGTGGTTGGAGCATTAGAGCACACAGTAGATTAGTTTTCCTTTACATGTTTTTGTATTTGCTTATTAGAGTAGTCATTCATTGCATAAATAGATGTTTCCAGAGCCTTTCGTTGATGGTTTATCCTCAAACTAAATGGAAAAATGTTGTGTTTATGAATGAGATTTCTTGTTGTTTAATGCCTTTTTCTTCTTAGTGTAGTCACTCATGATATAAACAAATATTTCCAGAGCCTTTTGTTGATGGTTTATCCTCAAACTAAATGGAGAAATGTCAAGTTTATGAATGAGATTTCTTGTTGTTTAATGCCCTTTTCTTCTTAGTGTAGTCATTCATGATATAAACAAATATTTCCAGAGCCTTTCGTTGATGGTTTATCCTCGAACTAAATGGTGAAATGTTGTGTTTATGAATGATATTTCTTGTTCATTAGTTTAGAGTTAAATAGCTTAATTCCATTTTCTTATCAATTTAGTAACTCATGTTTTAAATAGATATTTCCTAAAGTCCTTCATCGATGGTTGAACCTAAGACTAAGTGGTGAAATGTTTTACTAATGACTGTGTTTTTCCTTGCATTTCATTTAGTTACATGCTTTGTATTTGCTTTCCATTTCAAATAGTCGTTATCAGTTTTTTTTGCTTTGATTTCGTAGACATTTTTTCAGCTTAGATTAATCTAACTGTTCAATGTTTTGATTTTTTTCCTTTTCTCCTTTCTTTAGAAATTAGATTATAACATTGAAAGTCATTAGATTTAGTTGTCCATTAACATTTAGAGATTTTCATCTAGAAGCATAACTTTTCTCTCTCAGATTAATTTTCTTAATGATGAGAAACAAAAACCCCCAAAACAACATAAACTATATAAAAAACAAAGTAAGAGAAAGGTTAACTAAGCACATATAGTGCACCACACTTCATCAGTACATGATACTCGGATTGATAAATTATGTAGAGAAATTTAGGACACTAAATTGACTAGACAGATGCATTGAAGACAATGATGCACATGCTTTCATATGAGTTGGATAGAGGAGTCTAAGAAGTGTACCTAGATGTTATGGAGGCAAGAGTCAGGTTCCAGAAAGATGTCACCTTGGAGTACATAGACACTATCGCAAACTACCAATCGTGGCATCTTTATGCCACTATTGATCATCGTGAGGGTGTTGAAGAGTTTGACTTCCCACGGTTTTCTGAGTCATGGTGATGTCTTGCATGGCTTGCTCAAAGAATTTTTTGTCTCACATGGATATATGTACATTGTAATGTAACATCTTGTAAAGTGTAAGTTCAAGTGTCGATAGTTGGATGTAATAGTCATAGAGTAGATGAAGAGTCATGCGTGTAGATGAATTGTCAAAAAGGGGAATGTCAAGGGTCACCCCACCCTTCGCTATAAATAACCCCTCATAAATCATTGTAAAGGATTTTGGTCAGCCAAGCTTCTTATAGGACTCTCGTAGAGAGAGCTTGGATAGTATTGTAACAAGCCTTGGCTTCTCCACTATGTAGAGCTAGTACATCTCTTTGGAGGAGGAGGAAGTTCTGGTTGTAATGTTCTGTTGTCAGAACTAGTGGTTGGACTTGGATGTATTGTATGACTGGGACTTACACTTCTTCATATAACAAGAGAGAATGCATTTCATGCATATGTTGTATTGTATTTTAGCTATCTCTTTACTCTAAATGATATATGTATTTGGTTTCTTACACATGCTTGTATAGCTATTTCTATGTATGTATGTATGGATCTTTCTGAAATGTGTTATTGGTTTAACCATCACTTTTGATTGCTAGCAAACTTGCCTTCATGTTGTGATGCATCCTTGATTGTGTGCTCCCTTCTTAACTCCATGCTATCATAGGTTTCTAAGGGGTGCACTCATCTCAACCCCCATGTGTTAGAACCTCTCATTCACCTTACTTGGCTGACTCCATATGTCACACCCTTGATACCAACAAAGTTATCTTACTTGCCTCTATGCAAAATCACAGTCAAGGCATTACCGTATGACCCACTACTGGGAATCCTACACGAAACGGTCTGAGGTCTAATTGGGACTTATTACTAGGGAGAGCCCTTGACATGTTGGCAGGTCCAGCACTGTCAACATTTCTGGTGCTAGAAGGAGGGCTAGATGACAAGCTGTTCCTCTCATCCTGTTTTGAACCTTTGCATATCTTTCATGAAGTCTTGCACTCTTCTCCCACCATGATCTTTTTCGAATATTGAATCTGTTATGATCATGAGGAAGTTTTTCGATCACTTGTCCACTTACATGTATGATGGTGAAGGCAAAGTGGCCTAGTTGGAGTTTTTGCATCACTTTCTTTCCATGCTTCATGAGGAAGTTGGATGTTTTAACCAACATGCCAGTTTGTTGCTTGCATATACACTTCACAAATCTCCACATCGATGGTTGTACAACCTGTCAGATGACATCTTGCACTCACCTGAGCACTTTTGTGATCTCATTAAAGACACTTTCTATCATTTTGATCTAGACCATCTTGACCAAAAAAAGTTACCACAACGGAAGGCTCCAGATGAGTCACCTATGGATTTTTGGCAACACTTCCGTGACTTACATTTTCAAGCTATGAATAGCTAGATGGAATTTTTTTATCTTTGGGGCTGATTTGAGTATTGAATTAAGAAATTTGCTCGTCCCAAGAAGGAGTTTGAAATCAAGCCTCGCTCGGTATTCTTGAGTGATGGAGTTGTGCCATCACAAATGGATGTGGTCATTGTCATAAGTGATTTCCTGTATTCCCGTCATCAAATAGCTCTACCACTACAGAGTGATGTGGGAGATCATGCTTGCACATGTGTTCAGTTGTCACATTCTCCCAACATCACTTCGCTTAATTTTCACGCAGATTGGTTGTGACTCCCTCGAGTTGTCATATGCATTTTGCTCCACAACCTCTGTCTTTGTACTCGGCTAATCGTCTGAATGATATTATCTAGTGTTCTTCCATTATAGACTCTACACTTGCTGTGAACATGGAATACGCCATTGACGGAGTTGGTGATGCACAGCCAACATGCACTATCATTCATGAATAGTATGACTAGGAGCTTGAGAATCAACACTTGGTGAAGGATGACTCCCTTCCATTCGAGCCTCCTCCGTTCTTCCCTGACATCTTTGGGCAACCTTCCCATCTATGATTTTGTGTGTGTATATCCATCTACAAATGCACCCATCATTGATCACCCACAGGACACATTGGATATCAGTCTATCATCAGACAATGGAGAGGATAAGTAATTCATTGAAAATCCACTTGATATTTCATTTGCCTCTTTTGAAAGCACAGAGGATGAATTTGTTCACTTCACATCTACCCCTCTGCTTGATTCATTAGTTCATGAGGATGTTGATGAAATCCTTGATTTTTTTTATCATGGCTGTCGTGATCCATTTACTTCCATATTTGTTCACGATCATGATTCTATCACAATTAATTTTTCGAAGCCACCAGTTTATGATGATCTGTTTGATGATGAAGTCGAAACACCCAAGACTATTGAGGCACTTCAACCTGAGCTCATGGTTATGTTAGGACCTCGCTGTCTCAAATTTGGTTTCACTTCCGATAAGGAAATTGTTCAATCACCCAAGGTTCCTCAACACTCATCTATATGTATTGAAGATCAATCTTGAACACATATGATGTTTCCTCCACACGAAATGAACGATCCCATTGCTCATGCATTGGAGGAATCTTACATTTCAATCACATGTGCAAAACGCAAGCTGTCTTTGTTTCTTTCGTTTGCTTGCATGTCACAATCAAGAGTATGCGTATGCCTCAAATCTACAAGCAGTGTCGCACAACACCATGACAAGTCCACGAACCACATGTCATGTACTTTCAATCGTTGATGTCCCATGGACACTTTGAAACATGAAATGTGTTTGTCATCATTGTTATATCTTTCTTGTTTGCTATTTAACACAACTAGGTTCCTTTCAGACCAAGCCTTCATGAACATGGGTCAACCAATGTGCCGATGGTTGCATGTGAAATATCACTTCACGTGATCAGGACCATGAACCATTAGCTTAGGAGTAGGAGTAGTTTTGCTTTTAGTTGTTTCTTTGCATGCTTGTTTCCTTACCTACTTCGTTTGTTTGTTTGCTTGCATGCTTGTTTGCTTACCTTCTTCGCTTGTTTGTTTACATTCTTGTTTTCTTACTTTACATTCTCATTTTCTTCTACTTCTAGTTCTCTTTGTTGTTTTTTGCTTGATTTTGTAGGTTAGTGATGAGTCTCATCATTGACTAATTATATGGGCCTTAATTGGCGTTAATTCACCTCCTAGCTTAGTCAAACTAACTATTGTCACAACTTATTCCATACTTTTGATTATATTTTGCTTATGGGTTGAGTTAGAGTTGGATATTTTTATTTATGGTCTAATGCGCATGTAATGCAGGAGTAAAGGATAAAAGAAAGGGAAATGCAGGGATGAAAGGTAAAAACAAGGAGCTATGGTAAAATACCTAGGTAAAAAATCAAATGGGACAAAGGAGAGGAATTACTGGAGGTAAATCCTCCTCATTTACTACCCATCAATTCGAATATCCCTCCATCAGCTGAAAGTACAAACAACCAAATTTGAAGTACTAAAAGACAACCAAGCAAGTGGAAGTACAAGCAGCCTCCCTACTAGAAGGCAGTCGAGCTAGTGAAAGTGGAAGGACAAGTTACCATTAAGTTGGAAGATGTACCTCCCTAATTTTTATGGAAGTCATTTAGACTTCAAATGTATAAATAAAGAGGTTTAGGACCTCAGTTTGTTTAGTTAGTCAGTTAGTTACCATTTAGCTAGATATTCAATCAGTCAATTAGCAAGGGTTCAAACTTCTACTTTGTAACAGTTTTGATGTAATGCAATTTTTGATAATGAAGATGATTTTTTACTTGAGCCAGCATTGAGTTAACTCAGAGGGCTGAAGCTCTTGGATTAGGGCCCAACCTTATCAGCCAAATCTCCTCTTTCTTGTATTGTATTCTAGCATAGAATCCTGCTTTCTGCTCATTTTCTTAAGCAGATCATTTCTATTTCAGCACTAGCATAGATGCATGGTTTGATTATTCATTTGGTTAAGTAGATGCATGTCCATTATAGTGGTTCAACATAGATTCTTGGTTTCCTTCTCATTGACTTAAGTAGTTTCATGTTTCTTGTTCATTTTCTTGAATAGTTGTAGTCCATTACAACAGGGTAGAACAGAGTAGTTATGTTTTAGTTTGTTGTGTTCATTCTTTCATCTAAGCAGTAGGTTAGCAAAGAACAATATCCACAAGGTTGTTCGCAGGTGTCTTAGCCTCACCCACTCCCTATCAGACTATGGTGCGAGGAAGAAACACTGCAAGAACCCCAAAAATGCAGGGTTTTGATTTTCATGAAGTTTTGTCATTTAATACAGTCACCAAAGTCATTTCATAACACTCTTACCCTTTAATGGTCATCAACTTGTTCGATCTCCTTCTATCTCAGGCCTCACCCACATTCCCATGTCTTTCTCTTTCAACCTGAAATTATTGTGTATGAGCTGATAATTCATGTTTAAATAGTTTTTAACCATGAAACACCTTTCACAAGCCAAATGATCCAATCACCATCGAAATACACTTTCACGTATGAATATCCCTTTAAATCCCCACCGTCTATCTGCCTTGTCCGATATGATAGCTATCACGCGGCTGCTCACCAACCTACTCAGTCACCTCTCCACCATAGATCTGCTTTGCTAAGATCTGACGACCTTCACACTATATTGCATAGATTTCTGTCCAAATGTTATCGGGCTGAGAGCACATGATATGGGCAGTTCCCCAATGCTACGTGTCCGGTGGGGAGGCTAGTTGCTTGAATTCTCAAAATACCATTTACGGTTTTGAGGGCATGCGAGATACAACTTAATGCCCTCCAAACCTGCTCGTCCTTTTCGAAAGTTTCTTTTTGTGCTCCAACTTCCACCGTCAATCTGTCCTGCCAGATCTGATGGCTGTCATAGCACACAATCGCTTTATCGCCTTGAACTCTCCACCATCGATCTATCTCTTGATCCGACGACTATCACTTCATCTGATCACCAACTGGCTTGGCTGATCTCCGCGCTCATCTACCACTCACCTCCATAATATAATCCCAACCGTCCATCCTGTTTCTCTACCATGTCCACCCATTCACCTACTTACCCTCCTACTATCCGATCTCAACAGCTCATTTACTCTTTACTCATCCGATCCAACTGTCCTCATGCATTGTTGCCCATTACATCCTCTTTTCACCATTTTGACCTCTGACCGCCTCTTTTGCTTCAACCCAGACTTAGCCTAGTTTCCTTTGCCTGCACCTTAGGATATTTTTATGCCCCTTTTACTTCTACAACCTAGATAATTAGCATTAGATTAGTGTTGTTTAGAAATTATTCTTAGTCTAACTGTTTTCATGATTAATTAGGTTATGGTGATTTAGACTTTCATGTTCTTTTCTTCATTTCTGCAGTAGATTAGCTCTCCCGTAGACTATATTTTCTCTCCTTCCATCAAAATAAAGCTTCTTCTGACCCTATAGAAGTCTG
Organism: Pinus taeda; assembly: GCA_000404065.3. Taxonomy (NCBI): domain Eukaryota; kingdom Viridiplantae; phylum Streptophyta; class Pinopsida; order Pinales; family Pinaceae; genus Pinus; species Pinus taeda. The sequence goes on along the minus strand of APFE031308819.1, from coordinate 3,953 downwards.
GCTCAGAACCCCTGGGGTCTTTTGTCATATGAGCAGTGACAACATGTAGTAGCTTCACTCCTACTTGTGTATATCGCACAATCACCTCCAAATTTGTATGACCCCAGGTTGATAAGTAAAGTTAGTGGCCCCTGGAGTTGCAGCATTCTTGCTGCAATACCTATGCTTATCACTTTTTGGTGTCGTTGCCGGGGAGGTGCTAGAGTAGTAGTTCTTACTGCTCTTTTCTTCTATTTTCTAGTTTCCAAATGTCTTCCATTAGTTTATTTATGCAAAAGTAATCTAGTTTATTTCTTTCGCTTTTTCATTTATTTGATTTGCTCTCCATTCTGCAAGTTAATCTATTTTCCTTTCCTGCAAATAGAATTTCAATTCATTAAGTAGTTCTCTTTCTGTTAGTATTCTTTCATTCAACAATTTTAATTCAGAAAGTAGTTTCCTTTTGTTAGTGGCTTTCATTCAATTCAACAATTTCATTTCTGTAAAAAAAAACAAAAAAATTATTTGCGTTATGCATATTTAATTTCTAAAGTAGAAAATTGCATTGCATTATATTTTTCCATTCAATCATACAAACAAAAAGAAACATTCTCCAACAACAACCCAAACCCCCCATTTCATCATGTGGTGTAGTAAGAGCCACATCACCATTCACTCTTGTAGGTAGAAGAAGAAAATGGCAAAGAATATAGAAGAAATGGATGGAGATGATGACAATGAGGAAGATACTCTTGGATTTCCCATTATTAGGATATTCCGACACATAGGACTAGTTAAGTATAACTTGGTCTAGTATAGAGTTAGGTAAAGTGTGTTTCTTTACTATGTACATTTGTAACTTACAATCTGACAGTCATGATATGTAGTGATCCGACGGTTCATTCTCTCCTCGGTATTACTGACACTTGATCTATGGCTTGATACCCGATTGGTCCACGAATTCTATTTAAAGCGCATGGAGGGTCATTTGTAGGTTAACCGTGCATGTGAGAAGCTTATGTAAATTTTCATTCTTTTATTAATAAATTGCCTTTAGTGGCCACGTTGGCACAGGTCGTGGACTGTTTCCCTCTTTAAGGGTTTTAACCACGTCAAAATACTGGTCTATTGGTCTGTGATCTGTTTGTGAGTGGTGTCCTTTTGGTGTTTTGTCTTAGGAACTTACCCTGTAAATTCCTACATGGTATCAGAGCGATTTGAGGGCCGCGTCCGTTGTTGATCCAAATCTGAAGCCGGTAGAACTGCATGCGACTGCCATATCCTATATCTGTTGTTTTTGACTGCTTTCGGGCCGAGAGGACTGCTCTGTTGTGTTGCGAGCATCTGTTCCAATGAGGAACCCCTTTCATTTCACGCGAAAAGGTTTCCGGTAGCCCTAGCTGCGTCATTTTTTAGATTTGGAGGTATACAATGTTTATTTGCAGTTTACTGTTATTTTCTCTCTGTTTATTTCGGTTTCGGTTTATTTAGCTCCTTTTATTACCGGATATATACCTTTCATTTCTACGTATGCTCTTTTCCCTGTGACTCTGTGCGATCTGGGCAAATCAGAAATAGAAAGGAAGGATTTTTCTCATGTGTATGCTCTTTTCCTTGCACCTTAGTGTGATCTCGGAAAATCAGAAACATTGAGGAAAATATTTAGTTTCCGGGTAAAGTTAACTTTAACCCGTAAGGCTTGTTTTTTTCGCATGTCCGTGTTGAGTTTTGTGTTTTTGTTTTGTGGGGAGAAAAAGGGTTGTCTCAAGCAAGCACGCAATCCAAAGCATCTGTGACTAAAAGAAAACAAAGCCCCCCCCCTCTCTCTCTATCTTTTTGTATAGCTCACTTGGCTCAAAGCTAATTTAAGAAAGTAGAGGTATTGGGTTCAAATCTCCTGTTTGTTGAAAAAGAAGCGTTTTTTTTCATTTCCGCACATTCCCGCACTTTGTCAGCACATTCATCAACATTTTTTAAAAAGGTCATAACTTCTTCATCCGAAATCCGTTTTCAGAGCCGTTCTTTTTGAACCACCTTAATTTTTCGAGCGCTTTCCATTGGAGCACTTAGTTTCAGCATATATAGCTTCAGCTTCTATCAAAATGGAAAGTTCACGCTAAGTTATCCTTGACAGCACCAACTACTTCCAATGGTGGTCCTATATTGTGGATTTACTTAGAAGTAAAGGTCTTTACCGAATAGCCACAGGCCAAGAAACCAAGCCGAAAGATGAAGAGAAAGCAGCCAAATGGGAAAATAGGCAAGATCAAGCACTTGGGTTGATAGGGATGTCTATCTCTCCTGATCTTAGATTCCATATTGCTGAACTTGATACTCCTGATAAAGCAATGGAGCAGCTTACTAAAGTTTTTGGAATAAAAAATGAGCTTAGAGCCCATCAGCTTGAAAACGAGATGCTTATATTAGACCCCAATAATTTTTCTTACATTGAATATTTCTTGTCCAAGTTCAAGACCATTAGACTTCTCTTGGAAGGTGTTAAGGTTAAGAAAGAAGATAATGCTCTTATCTATTGCATTCTTACTAAGTTGCGACCAGCCTACTCTGTGTTTGTTTCCACCTTCCATTCTACAAGAGAAGCCTTCATTTCTCAAGGACATGACTACAAGCCCCCTTCATTTGATTCTTTTTGTGATTCTTTAATAAGAGAACAAGAAAAACTCTTCTAAGAAAGCGCTAACCGCCTAGAAACAACCAAACTCAAAGAATCCTAAGAAGTCATATCTTAAAAAGAATGGTCCTAAACCAAACAAGGGTCCTAAGCAATTTCAGCCTCAAAATGAAAAATCATTTCACCATAATGATAAGGCAACTAAAAACAAAGGGAAGAAGATTAATAGACATTGCAACTTTTTTAATCGAGATGACCACTTAGAATCTAAATGCTTTAAGAAGATGGAAGCCTTGGAAGTAGCAATGAAGAAGCATAACATCCATTTGGAGCACTCTTCAAATTCATCTTCAAGAATGGCATTTTCTTCATGTGGTTGTCAAGCATCTCGGTCTGGATATGCACTAAATGTATCTTCTTCCTCTCATTCTCATGAGTGGCTCATTGATTCTGAAGCTTCTTATCACATGGCCAAAAATAAAGCCATGTTTTCTTTTTTTAAATGATTATAACACCGAAAATATATATGTTGGTGATGATAGATCTCTTAGTGTTGTAGGGACTAGAACTGTTCATATAGACAATGGTCAATTTAATGATGTATTATGTGTTCCAACCTTATCCTGCAACCTCTATCTGTATATCAGATAACTCATTCAGGTGAAGGTA
>APFE031308814.1:7999-29970 GCA_000404065.3 Pinus taeda | reverse complement strand
TAGCTCTCTGCAGGTTGCAGCCTACGTACTGGTAAAGGACTGCACCAGTACATTGTAAAAGAAGTTTCTTATTAAAGGAAGATAGAAACAAATTGTAGCAGGTGGTTTTCACCCACATCGGGTTTCCACATCATATCATGGTGTTCATGTGTGCTTCTTGTGTGTGATGATCTATTCTGTTTATTTCTGTTTACTGTTCATATGGTCAATGAAGTTCTGATGCATTATCTAAAGATCAACATGTAATGGATTATCTTACTTATAAATAATCTGGATATACGCTAGTTTCTTTATACAAAGTCGCGTATACACGCCGATATCCTTAACTGAAGTAGCGTATATGAATCTGAGTAAGAAAATGAAAACTTTTTACTGATCTGATAATACTGATTCACCCCCCCCCCCTCTCAGTATTATTTCTAACATACACAAGAATGACATGGATTACATTTCTTAAAGAAAAACCTAAAGAATTTGAGAATTTTAAACCTTTCAAAGCCCTAGTAAAAATTGAGAATGATTTAAAAATGAAGTTCTTAAGATTAAGCATAAAAGGTGAGTTTACCTCTAATGAATTTAATGAACTTTGTGAGAATGATGGAATTAAGAGACATTTTTCAATAGTAAGGAATCCACAACAAAATTGAGTTGTAGAAAGGAAGAACAAAATTGTATATGAAGTCATCAAGACAATGTTGAATGAAGGCAAAACACTTTACACCTTTTGGGAAGAAGCAGTCAACACAACAATCTGCATTTTAAATACAACACAATTTACAGTGAATCATAGGAAGACACCTTATGAATTATAAAAAGGTATACCTACTACGGTCAAATACTTCAAAGAATTTGGGAGAAAGTGCTATATAAATATAAATGAAGTTAATTTAGGAAAGTTTGAATCCAAAATTGATGAAGGTATCCTTCTTGGCTATGTATCTAGATGCAAGACCTACAAATGTTACAACAAAAGACTACATGAGGTGGCAGAAATAATTGATGTGAGAGTGGATGAAACGATATATCAAAAATACAAGTCACAAACAAATGAAAATACAAAGGAGAGAATATATAAAGAATAGAAAAGAAAGAAGAAGAGGAAGAAGAAAAGAAATACAAGAATAAATAGAATGTCAATATCCAAGGACATCGTCTAGACTTATCCAAAATTATCTTCCAGAAAATCATATTTTTGGTGATATAAATAATTTAGGAGTTTAGACTAGAAAAAGATTAGTAAGTACACCACAATAAGAAAACTTTTCTTTGTTATCCAAAATAGAGCGAAATTTTTTTACACAAGCTAGTGAAGATAAGAATTTGGTTAATTTTATGGATGAAGAACTGAATTAGATTGAGAAGAATAAGACATGGGAACTTGTCCTCAAACGAAAAGACAAGAATGTGATTGACACAAAATGGATGTTCATAAACAAGCTGAATTAAGACGGACAAGTATTAATAAATAATGCAATATTGGGTTATAAAGAGTATGTTCAAGTTGAGGGTATTGACTTTGAAGAAATCTTTGCTTCAATTGAAGGATTAGAAGCAATCATAATGTTTTTGGAATTTGCGTGTTTAAAAACTTTAAAATATATCAAATGGATGTCAAGTTAGAATTTCTAAATGGAAGTATAGAATAAGAATTATATATCGAATTGTTAGAATAATTCAATTGTTGGAAATGGAAAAAAAAACCATCATGTATGTGGGCTGAAGAAAACACTCTATGCACTAAAGAAAGCTCCCACAAATTGGTATTTAAGACTTGACAATTATCTACAACAAAAAGGTTTTAAAAGAAGAGTTACAAACAAAAATATTTAAATCAAAATAGAAAATGAAAATATGTTAATGATTGTGGTTTATGTGGATGATATCATTTTTGGAATTAATGCTGACAGAATGAGTCAAACGTTTGTAGAAGAAATGTTTTTTTTCTTTTGAGACGTCCATACTTGGATAATTGTTAATTTTTCTAGGTTTTCATATTAATCAATCCAGTAAAGGAATATTCATTTCTTAGACCAAACATATCAAGCATATGTTGAGGAAATTTGGAACGGAATATTGTACACCTATCAATACACCCATGATCGTAGGATGTAAATTGAGAAAACATGATGAATCCTCATAAACAAAGTAAATATTGTACAAATAAATGATCAATAGCCTATTATATGTAATAGCATCAAGGTGATACATCATGTAAGTAGCATGATTAGTTTTAATAATTAAATATGCATCGAAGGAGACACATGTGAAATCAACAAAAGAATGTTTAGATGTTGAAGGGTGCATTGGACTTTGGCTTGTAGTGTTCAAAAAGTAAGAATTTCACTCTAAGACCGTATAAAAATGTAGATTGGGAGGGAAGTATTATTGAAAAGAAAAGTAAAATTGAAGGAGAATTCCTTTTGGGAAATCATCTACTATCATGGTCGAACAAGAAGCAAACTCCAATCTCTCTATCCATAGTAGAAGTTGAATATATTGTAGGAGTAGCATGTTGTACATAAGTTCTCTGGATGAAGAAAACACTGAAGGATATCAAGATAAAATGTGATTAGCCAATCTAAATATTTTATTACAACACAAGTCCAATCAACATTTCAAAGAATATTATTATTCACTCAAAGATTAAGCATATTCCCATAAAATACCACTTCCTTATAGAAAAGGAGTTGAACAAAGTTTCAAGCTCAAATATATTTCCACCAAGGAACAAGTTGCAAATATTTTTATCAATCCCTGCTTGGAGAAACATTTGAATATATTAGACATAATCTTGGACTAATATCCCTCTCATCTCGTTAGTAAAAGGAGGCACAAGCTCAAGGGGAGTATCCCTTTTCCATTGATTTTGAGAGGGGGAGAATTTGTAGACAAAGGAAGAATTGTAGACATAAGGAGAATCACAAACATAGGGAGTACTATAGTATTGTTGCAAATTAGATAAGAGTTTCCATAAATTACAAAGGGGGATATTGTTGGAAATATTGTTATGATTGATGTTAAAGGCAAGGGAAGACCACATATTTCCAAGATAAAGATTGCAATATCTAGAGATTGTTGGGAATATTTTTTTTATACTTTTGATGCCCATTTTGGATACCCTATATTGGATGGAATTTTTACTCTAAATATATAGCTAAAATGGGAACATAGGATATATGTTTGAAAATATCATTCTAAGAATCTCCCTTTAACTGCATAAGAATGAGGATATGTGAAATATTTTATCAGGTTGACCCAACTAAAAAGTAGAGGCCAACCCAACTAGTTTTACAAGTAGACCCCATAAAAAAACATAGAAAAACTATAAATAAAGAATAAGTGAGTGAATTTAAATATCATCCAAGAAATAATAGATATGAGGTGTGCAAGAGAAACTGGGGAAAATGTGATTTTTGGAGTGAACAAGACATCTTAGAATTTTTTCCATAAATGTTCTTTTGGGATGTTCCAAACTATGAAATTTTGAGGAGATAAATTTGATATCTTCATGTACATGTAAAAAATTTAGGCATTGTTTCTCTATAATTTTAGAGATATTCTATGAGGAAGTTAGAGTCCCTGAATACTCCTAAAATATACTTCAAATATGTCGGTTTGAAATTTTCTGTATTACTTATTTTCTAAGATGTTTAAGAATGTGAAATGTTGAGCATATAGAGTCTAGATATCTAGGTACCAACGATAAAAAAAATTAGACTTTGTTTTTCTATAATTTCGGAGATATGCCTTGTGGAAGTTAGGCTTTTTGAATAGTATAAATATCATCTTGTTGTAGCTATTGCAACACCCTCCAAAATTTTGGCTTGCACTCAAATTTCAGAGCCTTCCTTGGTCTTTTCCTTGACTATTGCAAACACTCAAGCTCATTCCATGAGATTTCTTGAAGTACTTTGGCCCATTTTTCTTGTTGGATTAACTATCGTCTTTTGGCATGTTTGTATGTTGTATAATGTTTGTTAGCCTTTTCTGGCGGTTTCGAAGGTCTGTCTTTGCGTATATGAGTTTTTCTAACCATGAGAACATATGTCACATCTATACACAAAGTCTGGATCGCTGTCGCACAAGTGTCGTCACAGACATCCCAAAGTCTATCTTAAGTGTCACACTTGTTGCATCTTGTCATGATGCCATCATACAAAGGGGAACGATTTGTTTGTTGTTTCAACTATATATGTTGTCACTTTGTCAAAGTATGCTAAGTGTGTGATCACAATTCAAGTTCATCACGAGTCCATCTCCATTCTTGCACTTAGCCATTTTTGGAAAATTTTCCTGACCGGGAAACTTAGCTTCACCAAGCCTTGACTAAGTTGCGAACTATGTAATCTAAGCCCTCTTGGATGTGACCCTGCTACCTGCAACTATGCAATACATAGTCACTATTCTCTAGGGCTATTGTTCTATTCAATGCCATAGTCAAGCAACCTCCCTTGACCTCCAGAATTTCATAAATGTCATGTCATGTCATGTCATGAGTAGTCAGATGGCACATCACTATTTTGGACCATGTGTATTGTATCCAAATGTATTATAAAGTTGAAATCCAAAGGACACACATGAATATGAAGAGTCATGTAAGTTGAAAATTCATAGGAAGTTGAACAGTCATGAGGGTAGCCAAAGAGTCACAAGGGGGAAGAATCACACCTTGGTTATATATACCCCCTCATTGTATGAGCAAAAGACTTTTTCACCTTGGCTCCTCCCACAAGGAATTAGGGAGATCAACTAGTTCTTTGAGAAGCAAGGAGTGTCTCCAATGTCCCACTATTGGGGATAGTGATGTACATTTTAAACATGTGTCTTGGAACTTTTTTTTAATAACATAATCCTTTTATGGCCAACACGTTCTTCATGTATGGACTATGAATGTTTGTAAGACTATTTTTTGGATGTTTGTATTTAATGTTTTGTTTCACATGTACTAAGATATTTGAACTATTTCTATTATTTTAGTGCTTATCTTATTGAGAATGTGTTGTAATGGTTGTTATTGTTGTCCCATCCTTGTTGAATATTTTGCGGGATACTAGAACTATATTTCCTTGCTTGTTAGTTGTAATGACCGTTGCATCCATTGTGGACTATTCCACTGGATGTGAGACAGAGCTTTCTAGTTCATGTGTGTTTCTTCTTGGGTTGTACTATTACCTCTCAATTAGAGGCTCACTTCACTCCCCCTTTTCGAGTAGAAGAACCTTGACATAATTGCAACTAAACACTCAGCAGGCACACCTACCTTACTTTTACAAGACACCATTACATCAATATCATATGCTGCCATCTAGAGCCAAGGAAAATATTTAAGGATTTGGCAATTAGAGCATTACATCTGATGGGATCCTACACCAAACGATCTGAGGTCTGTTTGGGACTTCATATTGGGTAGATCCTCTTGGTTGATGGATTTCTACCACTGTCAACAAAATGGCGCTAGAAGGAGGGCTAGACGATAAGTTGTGCCCATTGATTTTGGTTTGAATATCTTATTTAAAAAAGGATCTTCACCAAATCATAATCCGGAGATGTTTTTATAAAGAGATTAATTGCACCATCCCTGTGGAAGTTATTCATAACCTGTCTGAATTTAAGTTCGATGGTGAGGGTGAATAAACTTTTCTTTAACATCTATTTCAAGTTGTTTGTCTTTTTCTTTCTAAGAAAATACATTGCAAAGATGTCATGACTAGATTAATAACCCTCACATTCGAAGGTTGTGTTAATTTATGGTGTCATACATTAACCATTGCTTCTATCCATTCAGTCGACCAACTTGCCAAGAAGCTTCATAAAGCCTTTGATAAGTATAACTGCCGAGATGTTTGTGGAAGAATTATTTTTTTAAGAATGAATCCTAATGAATTAGTTGAGTATTTTTCTAATCGATTCCTTCACCTCTGTTATGAAATTCCTGGAAAACACCTGAACTGGGATTTCTTGAAACAAGAGTTTGAGCGCTTGGTTCTTGTCTCTTCATATGGTGAACCTGAACCCCCTTATTTTTCTGCTCCCCCAACTCTTACGAATCATGAGAGACCTCAAATTTCAGAGGAGCTTACTGCCCCTTTTTTCTTTGTCCTCCTACCTTTCCAACCTCGATGTGAGTGCCTCCTTGCGGTGGTTGTAAAATTGGGAAATCTGCAAATCAAATCTCTAGTCCATATTCTCATTCTTCTTCCGCTTTGCATGATTTAGATTCAATGGATGGGATTCCATGATGGCTCATGAAACCTACGATGAAGACTCACTCCTCCATTCCACAAGATGATGTCACCATTCACAACTCTAGTCTCAAAGCTAATATGGATTTCTGTTATCCTCTATCATCTACATATCCTGACTCTTTGTACCATGACTTGCTTGATCAATTTGATCCATCAGCTAGTTCTTCAAATTCTCTTGATTCTCAAGATTCTAGCTCAAATTGCGATCAAGTACAAAGCAGTCACATTACACAAGTAGAGGAGAAAAAAGGTGAAGATTCTTTAAATCTTTCCTCTCTTTTTCAGAATCTTCCATGTCAAAATAATGAGTTTCCACTCTTGGATGATTCTCAATCTGCTAATATTGGTAGACAATCCAATGCAATCAATTCTTTCCCTCAACCCCCAACATCGGGTAGTAATCATTCTAATGACGATGAATCTATTGTTGTATATTGTGACAAATGCCCAAGCACATCACGTGATCTTTCAGTTTCTCATGAAGATTTTAATTTAGATCTAGAATCTGGTTTAGTCAAAGAATATGTTCATATCAAAACTTCATCTTCACCTCACTATCCCTTATGTCCTACTGTTTGTAATGCATTTACTTGTGATGGAGATACTCCACACTCTTATGTTTCCTCATCGATCAGTTATCCCGTCGATCGACATAAGACAATGAGGTTGTCCATGATGAAATTGAAAGTAGTCAAATCATAGAGAACCCTTCCCACTCCTCATCATCTCTTCTCTTGCATGAGGATAGCTCTTCAAATCAGATTGCTCATGAGATATCACTGATTTATTTATCTTTTAATTTGCGATCATAAGTGTTTTTTAACTTGATCCATCTAGTTGTTGAAGTTGAAAATTTTGGTAAAATATGTGACAGAAATGGATGTTATCTGATGAGCAGTGGTCTTACCAAAACCAACAATAGCATCTATCCTCAAACCATGCATGATCTATTCCAAGCTTCAAAATGCAATTCTAAAATCTTGGGAAGTTCCGGGACCTGCCAGGGAGTTGACGCACTTCAACTACCGTTGACGGTTATGTTAGGATCTCACAACTTTGGTAAGTCCCAAAAACTAAGTTGGATCTAGTTCCTCTCGCACAATTTGTCTTTCTGCATGGTTTCACTCGAAGTAAATTTCCTTGTGAATAATGTTTGGTATTCCATGTGTGACCTTTCAAATTTTCAATATTTTACTTCTGATCAAATTCAAGAATCTGTTACAGTTCATTCATCTTCATGCAAATCTCTCGTATCAAACTCAAGTTGAGAATGTGCATCTCTCATAGATTAATGGAATTGTGAAGTTGATCATTCCAAGGACTATCTTTTCTCAAAGGAATCATACTTATCAAATTTATCCCTTAATGGCAAGCTCTTGGGTCTTCTTGTGAATTTGATGTTGCAAATTTGTCCTTTCATCGCACTCAAAATCCTCTTGAGTGATAATGAATGCACAAGTTATCTTGTGAATCAAGTTCTTTTTTGTTCACCATTTCCCAACTGGCCTCATGTTTTGTGTTTTTGACATCCTTTTTTAACTCTTTTGTTGACTACAATGCTTGTAAAATTTGTCACCAGTTACAGGAAAATGGTCTATCATATTTGTCTCGCAAGGAACTTGGTTCAATTGTTTAGAGCATTTGCAAGACTGTTCAAATTGATTTTTCTTCTTTTATCACAAACTAGGAATTTGATGCTTTAATAAGCTCATCTGATCACTATTCTATCTTTGGTGATTGTCATTCAACTTATCATCTTCCCTTCATCACATCCAATGTTAGTTGTTTCACACCCCTTGATCTTCATTGTCCGACATCTCTCAATTCAGATTTTTGTCAAGCAGGCGAGGCACTTCAGCCTTCACTGATGGTTATGGAAGGTCCTCACTATCTTTGCATGACTGTTGAGAATGATCAAATATATTCCCCTTACAATATTCCCATCGTGATCCCACTCCTCTAATTGAAAATTCACCTTTTCTGAGATTTCAAGGTTTTCAAGAGGGTCATTATGAATTTTACAATTAATGGATGGACCAATCTTACTTGGAAAGCTCTGTAGCAAACCAAAAGTTTTAATCTTTCCTCACATTTTCTAAGGGGATCGGTGTAGATGAAGACACATCTGCAAGAAGCTCTTGAGGTTTGTTGAAAAATGGTATTCATCGAAAAGGTAAGCATGTGAATTGGATGAAAGTAGTGGGTGTGACACACCTTTCCACCCACTGGCAAGACCTTCCTTTTCTTATGAAAATTTTTTAAGATTTTATATCTTCTGTTTCACATCAATTTTTATCTGTTTTAATTGTTCATATCTTTGTGGATGTTGGTCAGGAACAACTATAGTGGTTTCACTGGAAATTTCATTATACGTGACCTCGACCTTCTAGCTATTAAGTTACGAGTAGGATTAATTGCATCATAGTTTTCCCTTTCTTGGACTCATTCGGCACTCGTTCCATGTAGTCTGACCTCATTTTCTTATTATGGTTCTACATCATTTTTTCTTTAGCCATTTTTTTCTTTTATCTTTTGGTTTTGTTTCCTTCTTGTGTGTTTTCTTTCTTTTTGTCTTGTTTTCTTTCTTGTTGAGTTTCTCCTTGTGTGTTCATCATGTGAATAAGTGTTGTTCCTGGACCTACTTTGGCTTCTTAGTATGTGTGTGGTCGAAATATAAAGAGTCTTGTGACACTTTAGCATTTATCTAATCCTTTGTTAGTCTTCCTTGTGTTGGTTACACCTTTTGGCCGATGAAGTTTCGACAGAAAATACGATCTATCTGTAAGGAGAGTTTTGGTCCAACCATGAACCCGTGTTTAGTCTAGGAACCTCATGCCTATACTTGGTTTTTCTGCTGGTGTTATCAAGCTTATCTAATTAATAGAAATGAATAAGGGGAAAAATCTAAATGAGAAAACCTAAATTAGAGGTCTTTATATGATTCTATGAAGAAACAACCTCTTATGCTCTCAATAAGTTGGATCCCTCTTTCACCCCAAAATAAATAAGTGTTGATGCACAATACTCTTTAAATAAATAAAGGCGAAAGAAGAGAAAGGCTTCCTATGCAGAGAGGTGAAGCAAGCAACTCCACCACGGTACTGTCCAAGCTCGCTGGCAGTAGAGCAATGCTTGTGTTCCTACGTGACTCCGTCAAGGTACTTTCCAGGCCTGCTGACAATGGAGAAACACCAAATATGAAAAACTATACTATGAAAATCTTAAGCTTGCGAGCTAAACTACCCTTCCCAACTCGAAACATTATGATTACACTAAATCTTATGACGTGTTCAACAGAGAAAGTATAAAGGGGACCATGTCTTCCATGGTTAAGTGAGAATACCAAACCGATCTACATGATGAATCAATATTCCTTGAGGAACCAAGGCCCTACACAAAAGAAACTATCCAGGATAGAGAAGATGGAGTTCAACCATTGTGTCGCCAAGTGTTGTAGCTACTCCAACACCCTCCAAAATTTTGGCTTGCACTCAAATGTCAAAGCCTTCCTTGGTATTTTACTTGATTGTTGCAAACACTCAAGTTCATTCCATGTGCTTTCTTGGAGTACTTTGGCCCTTTTTTCTTGTTGGATTAATTATCATCTTTTGGCATGTTTGTCTATTGTATAATGTTTGCAAGCCTTTTTTTGGTGGTTTTAGAGGTCATTCTTTGTGCGTATGAGTTGTCCTAACCATGTAAATATATGTCACATCCATACAAAAATTCTTGAGCATTGTCACATAAGTGTCATCACATTCATCCCAAAGACTATCTTAAGTGTCACATCTTGTCATAAGGTAGTCATATAGAGGGGAATGCTTTGTTTGTTTGTTCCAATGATATATGTTGTCATGTCTTCAAAGTATGCTAAGTGTGTGATCACTGTTCAATTTCATCACGAGTCCATCTCCCTTCCTGCACTTAGACATTTTCAGAAAATCTTCCCAACTGGGTAACTTAGCTTGACTGGGCCGTGATTGAGCTGTGCACTACGCAGTCTCATCCCTCTTGGATGTGAGCCTAGTACCTGGAACTTTGTAGTGAACATTCACTATTCTATAGGGTTGTTGTTCTGTGTAATTCTAGATTCTAACAACCTCCCTTGACCTCTAGAATTGCACAGTTGTGATTCCCAGTCTGCCTTGAACTACGCACTTCGCACCTTCAACCCTCAAGCTTTTCCCTTGCCTGCTAGAACTGCACAATGCATAAAGAGCCAAATCTCCCTTTTTCTCCAAAACTATGTGGATGCTTCCTCTAATGCCCTTCCCTCAGTAAGAGCTTGATGCCTTCAAAAACTACGCATATCTTCTCTTCAGGCCTCTCTGCTACCCAATCCCCCTTTGCCTCCTGAAATTGTGCAATTTTTCCTCCCAGGGACCCATCTTATAACCTCCGCTACCTGCTTGAACTGTAAAATATTTTCCCTCAGTGGCCATTGCAAAAATATTTCCCTCAATGGGCACTATGCAAATTTTTTCCTTCGTGGGCACTGCGCAAATTTTTTCCCTCAGTAGGCACTACGCAAAATTTTCCCTCAGTGGCCATTGCACAATTTTTTCATGTATTGGGAATTGCTCAATTTTTTCCCTTAGTGGAAACTACACAAATTTTTCCCTTAGTGGGCACTATGCAACATTTTCCCTCAAGTGCCACTACACAAAATTTTACCTCAGTGGGAACTACGCAAAATTTTCCCTTAGTGGCCACTACGTAAATTTTTCCTCAGTGAAGACTATGCAAAAATTTCCCTCAATCTGGCCTAAGATGAAAACTATATAATCTTAGTGAGCAAGGTGTCCCCTTGTCTGATGGAACTGCACAATGTGTAGTCACTGAGCCCTTTCTCCCAACCTGTGACTTTTCTCGGGCTCAATTGATGGATAATAATGCATCATCTTAGACTAGGGGGTTTTCGGATTGGTGTTGTCCTGTCATGAGTGAATTGCTAGAACAAGTACACTATCAAGTCATGGTGAGATGATGAATAAGGAAAATGAGCAGGAAATCATGCCTAAAGAATCTCTTGCAACTAAACTCACAAGTGGATCTATTAAGGGGAATCAAAGGGACACAAGTTTGTAACTACCATCCAAGACTTAAGATCATTGAAGACTCTGTATTACCAAGCCATGCAGAGGAGAAGAGAAAGCATATCCAAGAAGACATCTAGCAATTAACAACAAAAGTGGCTTGACATTGCAACATCATCAATCAATCCATGTCAGCAGTGTCATGTCATGTCATAAGTAGTCATATGCCACATCACTATTATGGACCATGTGTATTGTATCCAAATGTATTATAAAGTGGAAGTCCAAAGGAGACACATGAATATGAAGAGTCATGTAAGTTGAAAAGTCATAGGAATTTGAACAATCATTTGGGTTGTTAAAGAGTCACAAGGGGGAAGCATCACCCTTGGTTATATATACCCCCTCATTGTATGAGCAGAGGACTTTCTCACCTTGACTCCTCCCGCAAGGAATTAGAGAGATCATCTAGTTCTTTGAGGAGCAAGGAGTGGCTCCAATGTCCCATTATTGGGGCTAGTGATGTAAATTTTAAACATGTGTCTTGGAAATTTTTCTTAATAAAAAGGCCTTTTAAGGCTATCACATTCTTCATGCATGGACTATGAATGTTTGTAAGACTATTTTGTGGACGTTTGTATTTCATGTTTTCTTTCACATGTACTAAGATAGTTGAAATATTTTGGTTATTTTAGTGCTTATATTATTGAGAATGTGTTGTAATGGTTGTTATTGTTGTCCCATCCTTGTGGAATATTCTGTGGGATACTAGACAAATATTTCCTTGTTTGTTGGTTCTTACGACCATCGCATCCGATGTGGAGTATTCTGCTGGATGTTAGATGGAGTCTTCTGGTTCACGTGTGTCTCTTCCTAGGTGGTACTATTACCTCTCACTTAGAGACTCACTTTTCTCCCCCCTTTGTAGTAGAAGAACCTTGACACAGTTTCAATTGCACACTCACCAGCCACACCTCCCTTTCTTTTTGAAGACACCATTGCATCACTCTCCTATGATGACAGCTAGAACCAAGGAAAATATTTAAGGATTTGGAAATTGAGCCTTTATAACGGATGGAACACCTACACCAAACGATGTGAGGTATGATTGGGAATTCATATTGAGGAGATCCCCTTGGTTGGAGGATTTTCGGCATCGTCAACACAACTCCAAATAGGTTAGTTTGGCATTTTTCTTATAACTCATTTTATGGGATGTTTTAGATTGGGAAATTTTCAGATACTTGTGGATAAAAAATTTATACCTTATTTCACTATAATTTGGAAGATATGCCTTGTGGAAGTTATGGTTTCTCAATAATCCTGTAATTAATTTCAAACAAGTTAGATTGGAGTTTTTGTTGTAACTTTTTTCTAGGAATTTTCATATTGTGAATTTTTTAGAGATCTGAGGTGACATAGAGAAGTGCCTTAGGTAACAATTTTATAATTAGCTTTCCAAAATTGGATATGTGGAATTTTGTACAAGTTCAATCTTTAGAAGAGGCTAAAGATAATATGTTTTGGAAGAAGCATACATGGTTAAGGTAAAAGCAGCAAGAAGGCATAATGAAGGTAGATGTAGTGAGCAAACTTAGTGATGGAAAAAGTAGCAAAAAATATTCAGAGAAGTAGGTTGGTTCTTACAAACATTTGCAACAATGGGGATTGGTGTCTCCAGTGGGTTAGTGCATATGAATATTTTCAACGGTTCAAATTGGTGTCTCCAATAGGTTGGTTCCTACAAATATTTTCAATGGTGGGGATTGGTATCTCAAATAGGTTGGTACCTACATGTATTTGTAATAGTAGTTTTTTGGCTACAAATAATTATGAAAATAATTTTTGTGGCTTTATCCTAAAACAGTTTCCACATAAATTGTGTGTTCCACGTTCTATAGCTAATATATCTCATATGTGATTGTTTTCTTATGGTTCATAAATTTTGAATAAGTAAAAATTGTCTTATAATAATTCATCCCCCCACAAGTATAAGTGTGATCTCAACAAATGGAATATTTACTACCTAGTAGTATAAAATTTTTAATTTGACTAGAAAAAAATAACCAAAATCTATCATGGATTATTTTTCTTTTAACAATAATGGATAATTGCATTACCATAAGATTGTTACATATATCCATCCCTATATCTATTTGTAAAATCTATAAAAGATCCCAAAATGTGGGAGTGTTTTGCAAGAATAATCAATAACATAACAAAAAAACTACAACAACTAATTTCCATAAGCTACAACATCAATCATTAGAATCACTAAGTTTTCCATTGAAGCTACATGAATCAGGTCAAGCACAATATCCATTGGGGAGAGTGTTGAGTTAGCTAATGAGAGTGGAGCTATTGTTGCATGATAACCTTCCTAATGAGCACCAATGGGGCTTTGCAATTATAAATGAAAATCCATTAAATCCTTGCTTAACTGATGTATTAACTAGCTTTTTTCCATCACGATGTCCATCATGGATTTAAATTGGGACATAAATATGTCAACCCTCAACTTGAGAGAATCTATTTCTAGATGAGGCTCTAACTCCAATGAGCCAATCTCCCTATCACCACTAGTATATGCCAAAATCCCCTACTATGCATTGAACTTTTCGAGAGATGAATGTTTCTTATTGAAACCTAAGGGAAAGGAAATTTCGTTGCACCTGCAGTCAAAATATACTACCCAAGATAGGAAATATACATTGAAACAACATCGTGAAGTAACAAATATATGAAGATATGTTGCTAGAAATAACTTGATGCAAACCAATAATAGACACATTGATTGGAATGGTACTTCAAATTTTGAGATTACACACACACATAATTTCTTGAATACTATACCTAATTTCCCATGTATTCCTTGCTTCATTCCACACTAGACCCCACATTATTTCCACATGTGGTTTATCCTTCGTCCATCGCCACTGTCCCAAACTCACAAGGGGATTTAATACTAGAATATGATCATCAATAATGGATATGTAAATCCTAAACCAAGATTTCATGCTTTCACTCCTCTTGACGTCCTGAGCCATCTTTTCCAAACCTTACACCTTCATATTTCTCCATTTATTGTCACTCATGGCAACAAAATTAACAAACCTTAGCTTATATTTCCCATATAATCAACCACCCACTCATGTGCTCCCACAGGGAGCTATATTTTGCATGGGGTGGGATCTAAGGGGATGGCCCATGCACATTGGATTTTCATATGCATGTTATGGAATTAGAGTGACCAATATGGTTCCATCTAATTTCAAGGATCTTGGAGCCATATAGATGGATATATTTTCCATTACATATGTTTGGTGATTCAATTACCTTGATACATGAAATGCTTGGAATTCTTGAATAGTGAAGAGTATAGCCAGAATCCTTTGAAGAGAAAATTTAACATGAAATCTATTGGGATAATTTTTAGATTAAGGTCTTTGATTGTATTATGAGAGTAATTGAAAATAATAGTATTTTGGTTATAACATTGTTTAGTTGATTGAATTCCTTGGAATATGGTGTACATCTCTACCTAGTTACTGTATGTTTTTATAAGGCTTCATGAGTGAGTTGATTGTATTTTCCCTCTGAGGCCAAAAATCATCTCCCTCCTCCCCCCCCCCCCCCCCCCCCCCCCTCCTCCTGCTTCAATATCTTACCACCCCTAGGCTTATATTTGAATCCCTATGAAAACACAAGATGAAATATTTCTGAGAGGAGATCCAATTCTTGAATTTCTCTTTGGTGGATGATAGTTGTTACGTTTTCTTTCTAATGATGGAAGAGGATAGACTTTGTTGTATATTGAATTAAGAGGTCGAACTTTCCATGCTAGGTATAGTGGTTAAGGCATGCATAACTTGTAGATATTTACTAATTTTTATTATTTTACCAGTGACATTGCTCTTCCTGCTACTACCTTTGTCTTGGAGATGATATCCTATAAAATCACACTATCCCTTACAAGTTATATCTTCTAACATACAAACTTAGGAAGGGACAATCAAATCCAATTAAATATTGGCTTGTCATTTAGAGATTTTGAATAATGTTGTTTTCATGACATAAAGAACTAGAGAAGATAGTTTGGCCATATTATTCAATGCACCATCCACTTC
This sequence comes from Pinus taeda, assembly GCA_000404065.3. NCBI lineage: Eukaryota > Viridiplantae > Streptophyta > Pinopsida > Pinales > Pinaceae > Pinus > Pinus taeda. Next base: position 14,562 of record APFE031308814.1, on the reverse strand, counting down.
ATGAAAAAATCCCATACTACCTTAGAAAAATTGCATTCTATAAATAGATGAATTATAGAATCATTTGAAAAATGATAGAGGGTACATCTCAAAGGACCCTAGATCCCCATTTTTGCATCATTTTCAACTATTAAAATTTTATTATGTCCTAGAGTCTAAAAAATATATTTATTTTTGGGAGATCATCTGATTTCCATATGCTGGTCTAGATTCGAGATTGTGGAGGGGACCTTCTGGGAGGAGATGTGCTTCATATCATTTTTTAAGTAAATATGCATCAAAACCCTAGCCCCTTTCATCCTAAAAATCAAACAATATCCCTAAGGAGATATGAGGTAAAGATCAAAATATGGGGAGGAAAAAAATATAGGTTCCATCCACAACATCATTCGTCTTAATTTCATTTAGATATATGACAAATAAATAATGTTTTCTTGCCCATATAGACTAGGCTTTGAAAGGACAGAGAGTTAGGATGTATTTAATATAAGGATAACCCATTATACTATCTTTCCAAATATTGACATATTTTCCATTACTTGGTATCCCTGTTAATCCTTTTGTATGAGATGTGTGGCATCCAAAATAAGTCTCCAAATTTGAGATCCCCCCTTGAGGGAGGGATTTTGATCAAAGCATTTCCTTATCTTCCGTAAAAGCGTTTGTTTCCACTAATCATGGTTTTATGTTATTAATTACCACAATACTCTTCTCTTAACACTGGGTTCATAAGAGGGATCTTTCACATCCATGCCACCATGATTTAAAAGGGATTTCACAATTTCCTAATTTACCAGGTGATAATGTTTGGTATTAATCCCCCCTTGTCAAATAGACTTTCTTAATTATTGAGAAATAGTATCAATGATCCCCATCAAAGCTAAGGCCACTAAGCATTGGAATAAAGGTAATTCCAATAACTCAACCTTTAACAAAACCAATATCCCTATTGGATTGAGTCATTAAGCTCCCTGTTTTGTGAATTTTTATTTCAATTTGTCTATTCCATGATGCCAAGAGGGACTTGGAAATTATTTGAGGCTTATTAGGATTTTCAAGTAACAAAATGAGGATCAATCCTCCTGGATTGGGATATGAAGATATCACTAAATTGGTTCCATTCTTTTGCTCTTGGCATTCCAAGTGAAAAAGAGGATTTTCCTTTTGTTAATTAGCCACCTTGTTGCATTTAAAAACTAGTCCATAATGCTAATTAATATAGCTACAATTATTACTAATGCTCCTCCTAATAAAAATGTGTCATCAGAGAATTGTGCATGATTTATCTCTTTAACCCCTATTACAATTATAATACTAGGAAGAGAGACCAATCTTCTTTCATAATCAAGTTTTCTACTTAAAGAATCATCCATAAGAATGTAAATAAAAACACTTTAAGGGAATATTTGCCTAAGGCCTCGGGACACCTTAAAAGCCTAACTAACATCCATTAAATAGAGGTGAAAGTCGTGGAGATTTGATACCTATCAAAATCCACACAAAAAAAAAATTGTGACTAAAGCCAAAGCAGGAGAGCACTACAAACAAAAATTTATGACAAACTCTATTGAAATCATTTTCCATATTTGATTTGATGATCATTCCATTCTCCCCTCTTTCTCTTCTTAAGTGGATTTCCTACGAAATGATTAGTTGGTTACTAAAAAATGACTAAAATTTGCATATAAATGACTATTTTTCGTTCGATGACCAATAGTTGCTAGTTTACAGTATCTTATAATGTGACAAACTTTTAGTAATTTTTAGCTTATTCATTAATTGGTTGTCTCAATTTTATTATCTAATAGTATATTTATTCATAAATTTGGTCATTAATTTAGTCAGAAATTGCCACAATTAATGACCAAATATACAACAAAATATATTACTAAATGATCACCAGAGAAAACCAATTAATGACTAAATAAATATGACCAAAATGTTGGTCGTATTATAAGATACTATAAATTAGATACTAATAGTCAAATATATGCAAATTTTTGTCATCATTTGAAACTAATTAATGGCCAAAGAAATATGACTAAATTTTGGTCGTGTTATAAGACTATAAATTAGCTACTAACAGTCGTATATATGCAAAATTTAGTCGTCATTTGTAATCACAAATTTATCATTTGCAGTAGTCATTATCTTTTTTTGGTAGTTTCATATTCATTATACAAATGACTACTTTACTAGTTTATAGTCATTTCATTTACTCTCTTTAACAATGATTACAAGCAACTAATTTAGTTGTATATTGATTTTATTTGTGATCATCATTAATCAACATAAACTACTAATTTAGTAGTTTTAGATTGATTTTATGCATTAATTATTAGTCAACATAAATTAATTAGTATGATTTTGCAACTGAATTTTAAAAAAAAAAAATGTCATACAATATACATGTTCATCTAATATGAAAACACAATACAAATGTTAATTATAATACTAAATAATATCAAGTGTAACTATAAATAATTTCAACTATGAAAATTATATTATATAAAATGTCAAGTATTACAATATGAGTTTCCAACTTAATATTGGTTGGAGTAAAATTTACACATGAAATATTGTTTCATCACTTCAAAACATTATCATTGTGTTGTCAAGGCATTGCAGGTGAATTCACCAACTATGAGGACTTGACCATCAGTCTCTATGTGTGTCTTATGTGGGATATTGGCTCTACAAGTACCACTAGACTAGTTCTCTCTCTCTCTCTCTCTCTCTCATTTTCATTTTGTCACTCCAATGTTATTGTTCTCCTCTTTTTTCAATTCCTACTTCTTACTATCAATACTGAGTTCCTTTTCTAAAAAATAAAGAAGATACAATGCATAGTATAAGACATGAAATACAATGAACAATGGAATATAAAATAAAGCAGAATATAAATTATTTATATGATATATACCTTAACATCAACAATATTGTCAATACCATTTTCCCCATGAAAGCAAGAAACTTGAACAAGTTTTCTTCAGTTGGGAAATAGTGGCCATTATGTGGCCAGATGACCTGTATAAACAAAGAAAATAAAACATCACCATAGAAAATAACACCTTAGTAAACTTAGTATTCAACCTTCAAGGAATGTTAGGCACAATCATGCAACTAAGTTACATTCTAAAAAGTTCAAGTTGTAGATTACTTACACAGTGTGGTAGTGCAAACAAAACTCCTAGAAAAAGCCAAAGCTAAGTCTAGAATAAAATGAAATGAAGTAAAAAGGATACAATAACATGATAGCCTTGTATACATGTATATAACTGGATAATGTAGAAGGCTAAGTGAATAAGTCCAAGGTTGGAGATTGATGATGTCAAGAATTCCCAAGTGATGATCATTTCTTCAGATAATAATTGCTATCTGGGTCCATTGTCACATATGAATAAGTCAACTAGTCTATATCAAATTAATAATGTTTTGCTTATATTTACACCGTAAGGCGTTCCCTATGAAAATAACTCTCCTTCTAAGACACATGTACCTTTTTGAACTATTTATTAGGATGTTAGATGATTAAAATAATATAGACCATTAGATTGATTTTCGGTATTAATCAGTAAGGGTATTAGTCAGTTACAATGTTATTCAACCTACTCAAACTCTCACCGTTTTGTTTTGCCTTTTATGTTACCACAGTCATAGTTTTTCAACAAAATTTAGTGAGAATGATTAGAAATAGGTTTTATGCAACAGTGCGGAAACCAATCTGCCAGAATTCACAATTACTATTAGGGCCTTGCTCTCAAATATTCTCTATAAAACTGTGACGAGTCCCATTCTTCTTGCTGGGGAGCAAGATGTTAGTGTTGGAGAGCTCTGTCCAGAGAAGAGTGGGAGGTGTACCTGTAGTTTGCGTTGTCCCAAATATATTACAATTGCATTGCTATAGCTCTTGGATCAAAATTCAGATCTGTGAACTGCGACCTACATTCCGAGGTTTATCCATTTTTCAATTTTTCGATTATTTCACCGTCACCCTCGCTGACAGAAACCCCTTGAGTAACATGTATCTTCTTTCGCATTTCACGTGGTTTATAATTATCAGAAATATCATGGGACTTTGTAAGGATTTTATTTTGCTAATTTGTTAGCTTCCTTGTGTAAATCATTTGAGATTTCTTAGCATCTTCATATTCCTTTCTTCCCATACTCAGATCTTTTATTATATCCTTTGTCAACTTCATTACATTTGGCGTCATTGTTATGTCTTCAAGCAGTCTAACTATGGTGTACTTACATCCTTTTGTATTATTTTGATCGAACAATGTTACATACACAACATTGGCAAGGGTAGTCTTTCCCATTCCCTTAAACCCATGGATAATAACTTCTATACTTCTCCAGTCCAGAAGTTCTATAAATTTGTTCAATAGGTATTCAATTCCAATTGTTAACGTTTTTTTACTGACGTGGCCTATTGGCTCTAAAAAGACTAAGTCCCATACTGTTGTCCATAACTCTATACACTTTTATTAACTCCTCTCGAGATGCAAGTAGGTCATTCTTGTTCATGGACGTTGAGAAGAAACTTATGTGCATGCATACAAACTAAAGAAACTTACTTTACATTCATGCATACAACAAAGAGTCCTCTACCTCATAGACATACCAAAAAATGATTCAATTAATGTGAAGTTATGTAGTCTTAGTTTTTGGCCTAAATATCCGGAGAAAAGTTATAGGTGGGCACATAAAAATTAATTTCAACAGAGCATTTGTAAATCTCTACAAATATTGGTTTTATAGGTGGTGAATGGTGTTGCAGCCTCATTTTGTTTTGTCTCGTGAATTTATAATCAAAGTATATTTTGGTGTGCACTCATTTTGAAAATTTTATTTATGGCTTTTACCGCTCATAACTCTGTGTTTTTGCTATTATGTGAAATTTGTTTTATTTTGTTTGTGAGGTCTTCGTTTTATCCTCTGCTTTTACTGTAAATTGGTATTAAAGCAGTTTGTTTTTTATCACAATAGTTTTATTTTGAGTAGGTTTATCTAGAGGTTTACAAGTGCAAGGAGCCAAGGTTTATCATCAAAGAGTATGTTCAATTGCTTTCCTAACTCCAAGGTAATCACATCACACAAAATGGAATAGATTTTTTCATTTTTAAAATTGGTATTAAAGCAATTTGTTTGTTATCACAATAGTTTTATTTTGAGTAGGTTTATTCGGAGGTTTACAAGTGCAACGAGCCAAGGTTTATCATCAAAGAGTATGTTCAATTGCGTTCCTAAGTTCAGTGAAATCACATCACACAAAATGGAATAGATTTTTTCATTTTTTCCTTTTAATTAAAATGAAATAGAAAACTATATGATTTTAGTGTTGAATTTACATGTTATATGCATCTTTTGTAGGTATAAGCTAATGGAATAAAGATTTTGTCCTTTCCATATATATATAACTTTATTAATATTTCCCAAAAATAGATCTCAATTGCTCCACCCACCTTAATATTTCCCAAAAGTAGATCTCAAATGGTCCACCCACCTTTAAATTGTGTTCTCTTGATATTTCACAAAAACATATTTCACATGGTCCACTCATCTACAAATGGTAATTTTGTGACAAAATTTTATTTTCCAATATTACTTAATGTCATGATCATTTCAAAATCTAATATGAAAATGATTTAATTTGGTCCAAATGATAATTTTAACGTAATACTTACAAGTCATTTCATTAATTTTATAATATATATATATATATATATATATATATTTATTATATATATATATATATATATATATATATATATATATATATAATGAGAGTGTTCATCCAATTCAATATGACATGCTCTTCATAAAAAAATGATAAAATAATAAGTTCACTACTTTGCATTGAAAATTAATTTTGAAACTCTTGATATTTCCCACAAATAGATCTCACATGGTCCACTCATCCACAAATGGTAATTTAAACTGGAAACTGTTTATTTTCCATTGGTGATAAGGTTTTATCTTCCAATATTACTTAATATGATGATCATTTCAAAATCTAATATGAAAATTGATTTAATTTGGTTCAAATGATAATTTCAATGTAACACTTACCAATCATTTCAATGTTTTTATATAATTTTTTTTATATGTAATGACAATGTTCATCCAATTCAATATGACATGTTCTTCATAAAAAGGTTATAAATTTTCCATTGGTGATAAGGTTTCATCTTCCAATATTACTTAATATGATGATCATTTCAAAATCTAATATGAAAAATGATTTAATTTGGTTCAATTGATAAGTTCAATGGAATACTTACCAATCATTTCATTATTTTTGTATATTTCCCACAGATAAATCTCACATGGTCCACTCATCCACAAATAGTAATTTAGACTGGAAAATTGTTTATTTTCCATTGGTGATAAGGTTTTATCTTCCAATATTATTTAATATGATGATCATTTCAAAATCTAATATGAAAATTTATTTAATTTGGTTCAAATGATATCAATGTAATACTTACCAATCATTTCATTATTTTTATATAAAAAAATTTATATGTAATGAGAGTGTTCATCCAATTCAATATGAC
>APFE031308807.1:22988-58337 GCA_000404065.3 Pinus taeda | reverse complement strand
ACAACTCTTGGGGAAAACCAGTTTGAGAGCTCTTCTTTATTTCTGAAAAATGTCTTTTTACAGCAAGAAAATTTCAGCAAAATAATTTTTCAGCAAGCAAACTTATCCGTTTTCAGCCCAACGGACCACCTGGAAACTTCTCAGTTTTCAGCAGAAAAATCAGCTTTTTCTGCTTGTTCTTGCTGCTGTTCCGCTTGTCTTTCTGCTGTTCTGATTTTGCTGAAGAGCTGCCTGGTATGTGTGCCAAACTGCTGCCTCTTTTTCCTTCTTGTCCATCCAGAAATCTCCCTTGCTCTCTTGCTCTCCTTCTCCCAATCTGCTCATGAAAGAATAAATGATATTTTCCTCATTTTCCTCCTTTAATATAACTCCAAGTGACTTTTGGGTGATCTCTAAATCCAATGGCTGAAATAGATTTAGCTCAATGGCTGAGATTAAATGCACATTTAAATCTCACTTTCTATTTTTTAATTCACCCACTTTAATAAAGACCCACTTAGTCATTTATTTCCAAAGTCACTTTTTCCTTTCTAATTTTTCATTGACTTTATAAAAGTCACTTTAAAATTAGACTTAGTAACTTTATCACTTAAAGTCACTTTTAAATTAGATTTTAACTTTATAAAAATTATAAAGTCACTTTAGGAGAAAAATTAAAATCTTTTGGACACTTTTCCCTAGGCCAAAGATCAAAGCCTAAGGGAACCACCTGTCCTCTGGTACCAAATTTCAACAAAAAATATAACTTTAATACCAAGAATAATCTTTGAAAATTACTCCTTTAAAAGGCAAGGTAATTGTTTTGCAAAAGCTTGACTACACAAACGAGTCCAAATTTGTAATCTTATCACACTTGTCTAGTGCTTCCTTCCTTGTAACAGTGAAACATAGGTAATAGAGTTGCATGGACACTGAGTCGATGGAGCACGAATGTACGCACGCGTATGTCTATAAATATATGTAATTGTACGGAGGCCTCTGATTACAGAGAAAAACAAAATGCAATACTTGACAGCGATGATGTAAAGGCAGCTCGATGGGGAACCAGCGTAGGGTGAAACAGCGGTGGTGTTGAGAGGCTTGGTTCTGGGCCGCTAACTCCCTCAAGGTTGCTACGACAATGGTTTAAGGTCGTTGTCATAGCCGTTTAATTTTTTTGAGTTTTCTTTTTATTGACATAGGTAGCTCATACGAGCTTAATGGTGGCAACAAACATTTTGTATAGCCATTGACCGCTGGAGGATAAGTGACGCTACTTCAAGGTAAGATGCTTCTCTTTTTCCCTTTTTTATGATATATACTTTTTTTTTTTTAATAGTTTTTAATTTGATTTTTTTCTAATTTTTTGTTAAAAAAATGACTTTATATATATATATATATATTTTTTTAAATATGTGCCTTTTTTTATTCCCATATTCTTTTTTTTAATGGCCAAGGGCCTGATATTGAAAATGGAGAACCTCCAAAATCTTGTAGCGATACGCTCAACGGCAACAAAGTTGACGAATTTTGACGGCCAAAGACCTGGATCGAGAACAAAAGCTCTTATGCAGCAGTTGAGCAACCAGAGGATCGAACAGCTCTAATACCAATATAACGAACAAATTTTGTATTCTAAAATAATCTTCAGAATACTTTGAAGACAAAGACATCCATTGTAGGACATGTAATTATATATAAAAATATCTGAATACAAGTGAGATGATTACAAATGAGGGCGAGGTGTTAATTTTGAGTTAACATGTTCTTTAGGTTAGCTCCTTCATTATACCATTAGCCCATTATCAATTCCATTAGCCCATTAGCAATCATATGACAGTAACTAATGAAAGAACATTAAATGAAAATGCAGAAGACAAGCCAAGACAAGAGAATGCAAGAATTGGCTCAAGCCAAGGAAAAACCCCAATATGGGGAACACCCTTGATCAATTCTTCTTATTATTATAATCAAATGCTTCAGCAGAGAGAGAGAGAGTACAATAATTAAAAGGTCGAGATTGACTTGCTAATTTCTAGTTTCAGTAACACAACCCTTAGATAAATAGATGGCCCAATCACAATTTAGATTATGGAGCAGTCAAGACGTTCATGTTGTTATACAGTTGAAGAGGCTTGGTCTGATTGGAGTTTCTTGCAGATTCTCTCTAATTACATCAGCTTTGCACATGCCTATGCTACTCCTGGTTAGGGCTTGTGACATATAGCAACAACCCTCAAAACATACTTCTACTGTTGCAGACTCTCTTCAAGATGATCTGAGGATACAAGGCTGCACTTAATTCAGCCCTCAAATAGACCTACACGCCAACTTCCCTTCATAAAGATGGGTTTGCGGTCAACATCGGCAAGATGATAAACCTCTCGTCCCACTAATCAATAAGTTAATGCCTGTGGTTAGCATGAGGAAGGATCCTTGAAGATACGGCCCATCAAAAAGAGGATTTTCACACCACTAATTCATACCCAAACCCTCCTTATGCCTGCGGTCAGCCTTCACGGTAACTCAGACTTGTAGTAGGAGATAGTAGCGCCCAAAGCAGTCCTTGAACAAACCCAAACTAGACTTTAACAGGCTCGGCCTTCTTCCTGAGGAATTCTGTTCATCAGACAGACCCACCAAGATATCGATCTATCCCTTCCTTCTTCGTTGGAGTTAACCTTCCTTCTGCAGCCATTTCAGAGGGCAAAATGTGTGATAGGGTGTATCCAATATGGTTGGAGGACACTTCTATTTATAGAATTTGGAGAGGGGTTCCACTTGCATAATTTACCCCAAGCCGACCTTGATAATTTGCACATGTGAGGGATTGATTTTGAAAACATAATTTTCCTTGTCCAAATTTGATGATCTTTAGGTCAATTTTGGTCCTCTCAAAAGAGGAATTCAATGATCTTTACGTCGATTTTGGTCCTCTCAAAAAGAAAACTTCAATGCCATAATTATCTTCTTCAAAAGACCTATCCAAAGTAGAATTTGGCCCTAGTTGCCAATTTTAACATGAGGGTCTACGTATACACCCTAGGGAGATGCCTCTTCATGAATAAACATGTCTTTAAGACATGCCTTTTCATTACTAATGATTATTTAGTTAATATTATTATGATTATTATTGCTTACATTAATTTTATTATTTTTATATGAATTATATTCATAACAATTTTTTGGATTACACTTGGATGGACGCTACTTATATGATTTCGTGTGTTGCTTTCATGTAGATTCTGGATTTTCACATTCCTTCAGCGAAGCAACGTGTCCCCAAGTAGAGCCATATATTAACCACTCCGTATCAACCACCCTATAGCAGCATACAATTTTTTTTTCAAAGCACCCCATCATGCTCGAGCATTCAAGCGGCCAAAGATCATCATTATCTTTCAACAGTTTGTGAAGTCATGCAAACCCAAATTCTGCAACCCTGTGGGCCATTGTAAAAACGATTCTAGTATGCCTATAAAGCCATGTAAAACAACTAGGTAAGCTTAAGAATTTTCACTAACGAGTTTCATCCTAGGGAGTTTTTTAACCTCAACTAATTATTTGTGTTTTAAACAGTCAAATAATTATGGGAGTTTTTCTCCTAGATATACCCTCAAAGTTAGGGTGGGATTCGGTGGCGATGTCTTAAGTAAGTCTTAGTGTATTGAGTCCATGTATTTTCATCATACTAGATCATGTCTTTACTCTCACAAAATTTGGTTGAGTCTAAGTGTCTATTTTTAATTATTAAATTTCCAGGTCATTAGAAAATTTAATAATTTGGATGTAACTTGTAAAATCAAATGATTGTAAAAATTGAAGGGGGTAGAGTACTCATAGTTAGAACCTACACCTCAACTTAGTGTCTAGACACCTTTTGAGGGTTGAAATTATGTCTATCCCCTCAAATTATTTTTTATTTTTTTTTTCTGGCAAAAAACGACAAAAAATTAGCTAAAAATAGCCAAAAAATTAAAAATTGAGAGAAAATAAAATTCTCTCAAAGTAGAAAAACAAATTTTTGGAGAAGGTGGTCATTCCTGAGTAAGAATTGAATTTGACAAACCGAATTCCAAGGCAGAAAAAACCACAAGAAATTCTTTGGATCTAGTTGGTTGAAGAGAAGTCGTGGGTCCAAAAGATGTCCACTTTTCAAGGTCCTCCATCAAGGAAAAATAATTTTTTTAACAAAAATGAGCTTAAGGACCTAAGCGGTTAAGTCAAAAGTAATTTTTTGAGGAAAAAGGGTCAAAATAATATTTTTTGGACCTAAAAAAAGGGAATTATTATGAAATTCGAATTTCTTCATCAAGATCAAGGGACAGGATTTAAATTTGGCATAGATAAAGCAACAATTAGTCGTTATTCTCTAGGATCAAGTCAAAATTGTGCAACTTCTTGGACCTAGTTGTTTTCCACTTGGAGGGGGATCTAGAACTCTCAATTTTTCTATAAATTGAACCAGAGGCTCTTCATTGTAATCATCTTTGGATGTTGTAATTAGCTCTGGAAGCTCTGTAAATTTTTTGGATTAATAAAGTAAAAAGTCTTTGGGGGCATGACCATGTGTGTATGTCTGCGGCTTATCATGGTAAATTTGTTCTGATCATGGACTTAATTTTCTACTGAACTTTAATGTTGTTATTTTCGAATGCCTTTGGGATTTTTCTATGTACAAGTATTTTGCACTGTTATTTGGGTTGGGCAAGCATTGATAATTGGTGGATCGACTGGTTTTTGTTTAAAGCCTTCAACTTCCCTTTTACTATGCAAATCAATCCCATTTGGATCTAACAAATTTTTCGAGTGTTTGTAGAAATATCTTTTGAATCAGATCTCAAGTGTGCAGGGAAGTTTTCAGCTAAACCATCCCACTCTTGAGCATGAGGGCTAAAAAACCCATGGTGGGACATTTCAAGGACTGATCATAAGAACATTGTGAATGGAGTTTTCTTACCTCTTACTCTACTAAAGATCATCTATTTAAAAAATTAAATTTTTAATTTATTTTAAAGAGCTTTAAATGATCTATTTGCTTATCTCTAGAGCTACTCTATCTGATCTATGGGCGGAGGTGTCCTTGATACTCATAGATTAGATTTGTTGATTACAGTTGTAAATATTTATGAATAATATTTTGTAAACATATTATTTTAAAATTGTATAAATATATTCTGAAAATATTTGTAATACTTTGAAAATAATTATATCTGAAACATTTTATTTTATTTTATTTTCATTTTTTTAACTTGAAAATATAATTTTTGTAAATGTTTTATTTTAAATTTCAATAATTGTAAATATTTTGAATTTTTCCTTTTAGATTTGGTAAATAATTGTGGATATATATTTGATATGAACCTCATACTTTCCATATGTTCGTGAGGCTTTTCTTCTTTTCATAATTTTAAAGAGAAAGCGTAGGGTTTTTGGATTTTATTTTACAGGTGGATCATCCGCAGATCTGAAGGAAGATTTTTCAACTTGGTCTGGATCTACTTCTATACAACTTTTGCAGGCATGGATCAATCAATTTGAAAGAAGACTGAATTTTTTTATTTTGGGTTGTTCGGCCCTTTCTGAAAGCCTATTTCCTTCAGGGCCGAAACTTTTATCAAGGGATTCCTCTATATTTCAACCACAATATTTTTTTGGGACTTTGCATGGGGTTTCGGGCCATCATTCACCCCAAATCCAATTTTTGGACCAGCCACTAGCTCAGAAAGGATATCTTCAGCATCTAAGAGGGTTTGGCATTCTATTTTGTGAAATTTTTTAAGGAGGTCGAGAGGGTGTTCTAGCAATTTCTTGGATCAAAATTTATATTTATTTCAAGGAAAGTCATTTAAAAATTTTGCAATTTGTTTAAAGGTTTCTTCTTAAAAAAAAATGAAATTGTTTCTCTTGGTAGGGTTGCTTACCTAATAGAGCCTCTTCTTGAAGCCGCAGCCCTTTTCTAAGCCCTAGGGGGCGAAATCTATTGGTGAATTATTATATTGAGGTTTAAAAAAAAATGAAGGCTAACCTAGTATAGCCGCAGGGCCCTCTTGAGCTTCTTTTGCATAGGAAGGTTTAATTTTCATTCCAGGGGTTTCACACTGACTTTTAGAAGAATTATCTTTCTGTTTTGGGCTTCAAATTTTTCAGTCCCGTGACTTATTGCAGACTATTAAAGGCTTCAAATTCAAAATCGTACCTTTTCAAACTCCTTTTCCTTGGGCCGATAGCAAATTTGAAAGTTTCCAGATCTGGTGTAAAATTATTGTTAATGAACATTATTCTAAAAAAAATTGTCAACCTTTTCTTTAAGAACACTTGGAACCTTAATTGAATTACCCTCGTACACTTAATAAAATTTAAATCTAAAATTTCAAATCATTTTGAGCAGGGGCTTTCTCATCTTTTGGAGGGATTTTATTGTTAATTTGTGGTAAGCATTTGTCTTCTTTTGCATCACGCTGCTACATACTTTTCTCAAAGGCAGGCTGCTAGTGGTTGATTGCTTGTGTTCTTGGTAGGATTTGATACCAACTTGATCTCTTCTTAGTTTAGGATTTCATTTGCATAATTATCTAAATTTGACTGTTAAAACAATCTGATCTAAAGTATTTCAATGCATATCCTTAGCACTCAAAATTGTCACATAGTAATCACAGGGATCATAACAGGTATCTAAGCCTTTGTTTCTTGCCTCTTTGGTAGCTGATCCCTGGCTGAGAGTGGTACCTTTGAGGTCTGGAGAATCCTTGGAGCTGAGTTTTCTGTATTTTTGGCTTGAGAAATAGCAAATTTGTATTGGTTATCGTTTTGGCTTTGTTCTTGCTCCTGTAGCAGCTGGTCTTACATGACTGTGAGCTGATACACACTGACAGTGGCCACAACAGGCCTATTTCATCTTGACAGCAGTATCTTGCATCTTTTGAAGTTGGTTTATCAGCATTTCTGTGGTATCTTGAACAGAAGATTGTGATTTTTGTCAAGGCTAACCTTTTGCTATCTTGTTAGATTATCTCTGTCCAATTTCTTAAATAATTGCATTTCATGATTACACTCCATTGCATAGTTGCTTCTCTCTTATGTGGTAAGTTGCAGCCTTTTGGATTGCACTTCAGTCATCTAAGATCTTTGTTAGCAATCTCATTTGTCTTTTAGTTAATTGTGTCAATATTATTTGAGTTTCACTTGTTCCTAAACTCTATATATCGTAAAGTGAAGAATGTTCTACTAAACACTATAACTAGAGGCACTTGATATTTTCATTGTCCTTATCGTTATTTCATTAAGAATTTTAAACTTGCTTCATTAATTTTGATATTGGAATCTTGTAGCCTTATGTTCTAAATTGGATATTTCAGTAAAGCTTGGTTATAAGTGGTTTACATTGAAGCATATTGTCACCATCTCATCTCTTTGAAGCTAACTTGGTCATCATCTCTCATTTGCATCCTAGGATTAACATTTGCATCCTCATCTGGCATTTGATCATTAAAACTAGAATTGTGGGCTTACTTTGTAATTGCAAGCTTATTGTACTTTGTAAATCGTAATTACTTGCAAGCCGTTCTTAAATCGTTTACTGCTCATATTTCTGGTTGTCTTGATCTATCTTACTAACTTTCCTTGCAGCACTGCTTATCTGGTAACCTGAAATTTTCATATTTTGCAAGTGGTATAATCTATATTGAGCATTGTTCATTAGGCACTGGTCCTTACTTGATAATCTTGATATTGCCTCATTGATCTCAATTGCTTCATCCTGTTGAGATTCATTGTGCTCATTTAATAGTCACACTTGTTAATTTATCTCAATTCAAGTTGTCTAAAGAGGTAGTGATCTTGCCCTTAATCTCCTACGACCTATTGCTGCAACAGGTTTTTCTTTTCATCATCACCTTTAGGGACTACCCCCCTTGACGTAGCTAGGATAGAGTCTAAACGGAGTGAATAGGGATTAGAGTGAGAGCCCCTATTCTGAGTGTTACACTAGGTGTACACTTTAGATGACAACAAGAACAATCACAAACAAGTTGTGCGTTGAGAGGTGTGGCCCCACATTACAACTAAGTTGGGAGGCTATTCCTCAGAAGTATGAAGAGGAGTGCACATTAAGATGAGCGGGTTGACGTAAGTCTGTAATTTTCTCTACTGAAATCCTATGGCAGCAATTGGAATTAATTCTTCTAATTGTTTATTAATTTAACAATTTATTTGCTACGGAAAATATCAAATAAATCACACTGCAACCTTCTCAAATAAAAATTGTTAAAAATAGTAGCACTGGAAACTGGGAAATATGCTAGCGCACACACATAATAATTGACACAATAATTTTTTGACAAAAGTCCCCGGAAAAGCCCAACTTGGGAAAATCGGTGCAGTTGCTTAGGGTTTCATATTATTATGCAACAGCAAGAAATTCTGAGTACAACTGGATGCCGAAACTTGCAATCCTACAAAGGAAAATATTGGCAAAAATCTAGTAAGGAATTTTTTTCACCCCACAAGCAATTCCGGCTCTGACTGCCAACTCCAAGTGAGCCATCCAAACAGCGTCTGCGCAAGCGCAGTCCCTTCCACGCTCAGCGTAAATCAGCTACTCCTCAAGCTATCTAGGTTGTCGTTGACTGGAGAAACGTCTCACCTGGCCTCTGGAAAGTCTTTCCGGCCTCTAAAACTAAAACTCTGATTCTCCCCAACAATATTGAATTGCCTCTTAGAAGCTTCTGCGCAACCCCTCTGTAGCTATCTCTTCCTCTCTGCAATGTAGTTGTCGGAATTGGAAAAATCTTCCTCCAGCATTACTGTCCCTGCCCCTCTCTGTCTTTGCTTCCTTCTGAAGCTCGAACTCTTCTGGCTACTACCTCTAGAAAATCGAAGTGTGTTCTCCATCTACCCATTGACTTCTTATAATCTTTTGTTGGACCTCCAACAGCGAAGATTAAAACTTAATCAAGAACCTAGATTATTTCCCAAACGATCCATGTGAGTTTCTAGATGATTCACACCTTATCTCAATTAATTTTGATTAATTAACCCCTTATCCTAAATTCAGACTGAGAAAATATTTAAAAATAGGCTAATATTCTAACTGAGACACTTCTAGGTGGAATTTCTAGAAATGATTTTTGGGTAATGGAGAACTCATGTGTTTTAGCCTTTCCACTAAGTTTCGAGACCAGAACACCTCCAATGCTACAAAAACTAATAGTAAGCTCGGGCTGCGGTGGCATACACACAAGCCCGACAAGTCGTTTGTTGGAGTTAAGCAGGCCCACAAACAAGTCAACCCAGAGGGTCAACCCCAGAGGAACTTGGGAAAGGACAAAGTGAGAGGAGTCATGGTAATGTGCCTATGACACGAGAAAACTATCGACAGTTAACACATCAACTAGTGTGTGTGTGTGCATGTGTGTGTATATATATATATATATATATATTAACACACACACACATGCATAGGATTTGCATATAAATGCATAGTGCAGGGTGTGCAACCCAAACCCATAAAGGGGTCGGCAACCAATAAATAAATGCCAAGTGGTGTGGGGAGATTAGCTAGGTAGGAATAGCCACGTGGTCATAATGATGATGCAGCACCCTCTGATGCGTCGATACTTCAATGGTCACATCTTTTGATCCAAAGGCAGAATTGAAGTAAAATTTTATACTGTCAAATTCATCTTGACGAGACCAACACAGCAATGATGTCTAACTGAGGTTTTAGGTTAGTTGAGAAGATCGAAATTTTTAGACCCCATTTCCATAACAGCAACATGGATCTTGGGTCAACATAGTAACCACTTCCTTTTAATCGATGTTATAGTGAGGATTAGGAGGGGGTGTGTTACATACCCCTATCCTCGTTGGGTTAAGGTAAGTTGCAAGGGGATTCTACAGGAGGAAGCTTCACTTCAATGAGTACTCTAGAGAGCCCACAAGTCAACCCATTGCAAGGAAATCCAACACTAGGAGAATCTAGCTTCTAGCCTGATTTAACAAGTCAACTTTTACCAGTTTCCCCCAATCCCACAATAACAGACCCTTATCCTTGTTGGGTTAAGGTAAGTTGCAAGCGAATTCTACAAGAGGAAGCTTCACTTCAATGAGTACTCTAGAGAGCCCACAAGTCAACCCATTGCAAGGAAATCCAACACTAGGAGAATCTAGCTTCTAGCCTGATTTAACAAGTCAACTTTTACCAGTTTCCCGGTCCCCCAATCTCACAATAAGAAGAATAGAATCGATTTTCCCTATTAAACTAGCCCTTTTTGGGTCCCGTGTAAGGATCAAGCTAGGTCCACAATGACAAAGAGAATAACAAAACCCGATAGGGTTCGTTACTCTTTGCAAAAATTGAAGCCTAAACTAGTAACATAAAATGAAATATAATCTATGAACTTGAAATCAAACCATTCTAATGAAATGAAATTACATTAATCTAATGTTATGTGATTAAACTACTCTAATGGTTAATTTTAATCCCTAATAAAAACAAACCACGAAAGAAAGAGATACAACACAAGAGATCCCCACTGGGTAGGGTGGGATGCCTAGGAGACTCTCCTAGCTCCCTAAGAGATTACAAAGCTTGTGATGATGTGATAGAGTCCCTTATGAATAAAGGGAGTAAAATGGTCTTGTGAAGTTACAATGGTGGTAAAAATGATGGTTTTACAAAGGTTTCAATATGAGGTTGCTTCCAGGTGCTTGAATCCTTCAAGTTGACCGAATTTTGGCGACACCTCCCCTTGTCAAATTGCGGGCCTGCTAAAAACCAGCAACCAAATTAATACAAAAAAGTGCCCAAAATGCCTTCACGGCACTCAAAAGATGTTAGCATATAAACCCAAAATCACCAAGCAAAATACTAGAATTAAAACTACGAATTTCCACACTAAAGCCAAGATACTTGGCTTTTTTTTAACTAATTTGACTGTGCTTAGAACAGAAGCAACTAAAAGCCTTCAAATGTTGGATTTAAACAATATTAGCACTTAGAAATAGAACCAAGAACTATTGGAGAAATTTTTAGAATTTTTTTTTTGGGGGAAAGAATAGAGAGTTACGGCCCTTTCAAGGCACTTGAAGGCACTTAATGCCAAGTGGGAATAATAATTCTTTGGTGTAAGAAGATGGATGTTCCAACCGAGGAGTTCCTCAATATCCAAGCTAGAGGAACCTGTAAAAGACTTATGATCATGCCAAAAAGTTAGTAGACATAGGTGCAGCTTGCATAATGAAAAGAGTAAACATGTTATTCAACTAAGAAATACATGTAATATTCAATTCTAGATTGCAAACCAACAAGAAGATGACAAGCAATTGTTAATCTTCTCCTTTGGACAACAATGTCCCTATTAAGGCCCAAGCCACAAATTTAAAACAAAGTCATGAAAAGCCACGCAAACCACACCAATCACAAGATCATGAGCCTCCAAAGTCTTTTCTTTATTGATAAATGATGGAACAATTACAAACTAGCAGCACTTCCCCAAGCTCTCAAACTTCAATACTATTCAACAAGAGAGGGGAGCTTCAATTTATAACAATTGTCGGAGAAGATCCCAATAAAAGGTGACAAACCCAAAGGAAAAACGAGCTTCCAAGTGGATCCAAGAGAGGGGCACGAGTTCATAAGTTGGCTGCCAAGTGTGTAATGTACAGCTTTCAAAGGGGGGCAGTGTATCTCCTAGAAAGAGTTGTGTATGGCCTAGTGGAGGACAGCGTAGCCAGGTGTCGAGGAAGGGAGAGTGAGCAGGGAGTAAACTCCCACTCACTCTCACTCAACTTCAAACTCAGCCACTATCCAAGTGTAAACTCTGCCCTCCACCTCATGAAACAACTCGTACTACAGCTCAGCCACACTGGCAGTAACTCGGCATGCATTTAAGCTCTTAATTCAACCTTCAATAAATCATACAACTTGTCATCCTTGACTTGTGATCACTTGTGGGTCCATTACTCCACCTCACTCTTCAGTGCTTGAGAGCCTCAGGTGACTAGGAACATGTTTCCGACATGTTCCCAGTTTACTTAATTCTGTTTTTATGTTTTTTTCTCACTTTTATGAGTAGAAGTGATTTTCCATGAGGAAAAATTGATATTTTGCACCCCAAAGTAGGTACTAGAATGATGTTGATGCTCTAAGGATGGAAATCGAATACTTGCATGCCCAAAAACATTTCCTAGAACCACTTTTTTATTTGTTACATACAATTTCATTAAAAATTCTCATCCTGCAAGAAATTTTAATTATTAAAATTCCCTAGAAAAACCTAATACAATTCTGTGAGACTCTAGATAATGCCTAGCATGGTAATCTACATTGAACCTAAAATTAGAAAACACGTTAAAGGCCCAGTTACTAATTGCACTCCAGTTTTGGAGGAT
Source organism: Pinus taeda (assembly GCA_000404065.3). Taxonomy (NCBI): domain Eukaryota; kingdom Viridiplantae; phylum Streptophyta; class Pinopsida; order Pinales; family Pinaceae; genus Pinus; species Pinus taeda. Next base: position 45,965 of record APFE031308807.1, on the reverse strand, counting down.
GTGAGTGAAAAACTCAATTAATTAGTTATCGCTAAAAAGAAAAAATAATTAGTCGAGTAAAAAAAAACACTTTAGAGTGATGTTCTTATTAACCAAGTCCCGAGGGTCTAAGTATGTTACATAAGTTCATCATCATGCTAGTGTCATTGTTTACAATTTACCCCATGAGGGTACGGAATTTGCATAGGGAGAGAAGATAGAAGAAGAGAGAGAGAGAGAAGAAGGAAAAAAATTTGCCCTGATGGACTTTTGAACTTGAAAAAATTTGTCTGTTGCCTTGTCCATTGGGCAATGGGGTCTTCATTCCCTGCTAGGTACATCCGAGCAAGTAACAGGCCGTTCACTCCTAGCCAAATCATCATGGCTACATGGGTGAATATATCATTCTCCCCAAGTCAAATCAGCGTTACCCCAAGGGGGAATTTCTACCGGATGTTGCAAAAAACAACAATAGTCAGCGTAATGTTTTGAGGAATAGAAAAAAAAGTTATTTCTACACCTATGTTAGCATCACCATGTTGATCACTGGAGTGGCCCCTAAATATTTTTTGAAGACTTCGTGCCCAAGGATGTGCCAAAAGCTGCTTGTACCATCAAAGATCATCACACTACCAGATTTTTTAAACTCTACTTCTTCTTCTTATCATTTTTTGGTGTACTCAAATTCCACGATTGCTGCGAGGACAATGTAAAAATGATACTAGTATGAGGAGTCAAGTCATGTAACAGGCCTAGGTAACCTAGGACCTTATCATCAAGTGAGTACTACTGTGGAAGGTTTCTTAAATTTTTCAATTAGTTAATTATCATCTCCTTACGAGGAATTAATAATTAATTGAGATTTTTCTTCCAAATATACCCCAAAGCCGAAGTACAACTTGATGGTGAGGCCTTGGGTGAGTCCTAGTGTCTAGGGTCAATGTATATTACCATACTAGATCACACAAAAAAATTGTGGAATTTGATTGGGTCTAGGGGGTCATTTTTTTAATTTTTAAAATTTTTGCAGGGCGGAAATTTGAATAAAATTTGTATATGAAACGTAACAAGTGTTGATTAGAGAAGTTGTATGGGGTATGAATAATAAAAATTGCACTTCTCAACGTTAACTTTCTACTATGACACACTTTGAGGGGTTAAAAATGTGTTCTAGACCCTCGAAACCCATTTTTCCTAAGTTTCGAGAAAAATCTGGAAATAAATTAAACCAAAAATAAATTGCTCCATGTGACAAAATAACATGGAAATGAATTGGAAATTATCTCAAATCAAAGGACAAGTTGGAGGATGATTTTACACCTTGAATCATAAATACATTGCCCACTCAAAGAAATCAAATTTCTTGACATAAATGCAGCAACTTTTGACTAGGAAATTCCAATTTGTGGAATTAATGCACATTTGGGAGGATTTTGGAGAATATTTGGCAAAGATTTTTATGGAAAATTGTCCCCACATTGGTTCCCACCCATATACACTTGTCATTTCATCATTGAATTTCATTTTGCTTGAGGGATGCCACTTGGGAGATTCGAATTTGCATAAAGGTGCTTAGGGATCGTCACCCATTTGTTTTGGGATTGTCGCCATTTGCCTTGGGATTGGCCAACAAGCCTCTATACAATAAGAGCTTTGTGCTCTCACTTGTATATCGACAACGAGCTATTTTGGGGAGACTCTGCTCCTATGTACTCTTTGTGATTTATATGAATAAAAAAGACTTTGGGGTTCATTCATGGGTGTTTCTCCCTTGCAGGTTGTGCTTGGTTCAATGATGGTATACTTATCTACTTGTGTTTTATTTTGTTCCATTTTCACATGTGCTTTATAGAGTTGTGAATGTACAATTATCTTATATTTACAGTTATTTATTTGATATGTTTTAGTCTAGACAGCTCTATCTATTTTCATACAAATTCTAGAGTTTTCTTACCATTATGTATTGTTTAGATTCATATGAGCTAATGTGCATGTGAAGTTTTGTAGGGAACATCTTTGGATCGATTAGAAAGCATAAGGGGAAGTCTTCAAGAGACCAAACCACTCTTGGCATAGCTCTCAAGGAGCTCCTATCGTTATTTGGATTTCATAAGTTTATCTTTTGAAAGTGTTTTGTTTTGCAAGGTCCCTTTTGACATCGTTTGTGCATAGGTCAATCTTTCAATCAAATTTCTCATAAACTCTTGTGTTTTCATTTCTTATCTAGCTAATTAAGAGCTCCTTATAATCTAGACAAATGATGGGGTTTTCTCCCACCACTTGATTTAGTTTTGTATATTATATTGTAGCATTGTCACTCATTTTGCATGCTCTTTTTCACACTAACTTTGCTTTTAGTTTTGCAGCCCTAACATTTTTGTTATAGGTTCTCTCAAGCTTCAAGTTCCATTTTCAAGGAGGTTGTGGGCATTAGGAGGGCTTGACAAAAAGGCTAGGTCATGTACCACTTAGGGAGCTTGTATTTCCTAATTGTAGCACCATCTTCATCTCTCTTGAGTCCCCATACTTGAAGGAGTTTCCTTGTGGTTTCAAAACCTCATATTGTATTTCTATCAATTCCTTGGGTAGCTCTCAAAGAGCCATTAACCTCATTGTAAACCATAATGATAAAAATTTCTGTTTTTTTGTCGAAGCGTGGGCTCTACCCATTGGCATCCTATTTCTCCATTTAGTAAGAGAGCTTGTAGGTAGATTGACTGTGAGTTTTGACATTTCCATTTTTGCTCACATCTTATGCATGCTTTAAGTTAGAAATTAACATAAGTACATATCACATTCCCTTTCCCAAAGTTCACTACAATTCACTTGCACCATTTACATTGATTGCTACAAGTCACAAATTACATTCCTTTTCATATCAATTTATTTTTATGCAAACATTTCTTTAACTCGATACATTTAGCTTTGTAATTGTCTAAAGTTCACTTATGCCTAATTATTGTGCAACATTTTCATATCTTGAGTATTGATGCATTGTGTATTTGGGCAATTTCACTTTCCAAATCAACCATTTATTTTATGTCAAGCTAATCTCTCAAGTTAAAGTTTCATTTTGCAAAGCTACTTTGGGAAATCTTACATGCACCAAGCATCACTAAAATTTACCTCCAACTTAAGTTGGTTGTATAGACTTTAGGGACCCTCCACCTATATTAACTCCTCACTGTCAGATCCAAATTTTTGGGCGAGGGTTAGGTCTGAGGATTGGAGTTTATTGAAATCTTTATTTTAAAGTTTAACTAATAAAATAAACTAGGAGCACGTTTACATCACCATTTTACTTTACTTGCAATTTCCCATTTTGCTATCTTGATGTGTTTTGAGTTTCATTTGCAAATATCAATTTTTTGTTTCAAGAAGCATTTATGATGCAAGTATTGTGAGTCATTTACTTTTGCAACAATTTAATTTTCTTGTACCTGGAATATTGTTCATTGGAGCAATTCTATTTCATGTTATTGCTTTGATGATCATTATGCTCATGAGTAATTGATGTATCTTGTTATTTGAAGCATTCATTTCCAAAGTACTATTTCCTTTATAGTTGCAATTGATGTTAATATGTTTATCTTGGTCTAACATTTTAATTGTTTATCATTTGTATCTTGATTTCATTTTGAGCAAGCTATTGTTATTTACTTGAAGGCACTAGTCTACATTTTGAATCTATATTTCAAGTTTGTTTGTTTGTTCATATGCTTGCTTATTTCTAGGAAACAGGTTATTTTTTATAAGCATTTCAATTAACTTTAACTGCATCTCCTAGAAATCTCACATCACCCTTTAACTTAGTTTTCCACTTAGGGGCTACCACCCTTAGCTAACCTGGGAGATAGCTTAAACGGAGAGAGTTTGGAATAGGTGACAGCCCCTTCTCTTAGTCCTTGCCACCAACCACACCTTCTAGGGTCAAAGGCATTTCCCACTAACGGGTAGGTGTAGGCAGAAAACGTGACATTTTTGGTGCCATTGTCGGGGACAAGTCTTCTTGTACTTGGGAAATCGACCAACTTTTGGTATTTGCATGTTGGATTTCAGTGTTAGATTCTTGTTCAAGTGGAGACTCCACTTATTTCATTTTCTGCAAAGATTTATGCTTGAAGCCTTATTCTCGTAGACTTCTTGCTAATCTTGGATAGGAGCCTCTCTCTAGTATCCATTTGCTCTTTCAGGGTCAAGTGAGCATGACATCATGAATGATTTGTTCACCCCTTGTGATTTTACTAACATTCCAGGCTATCTGAATTTTATTCCGGATGAAGCCATTGAGGCTATTGAAGAGTTGCCTAGTTTTCTAGGTAACAATGCCATCAATATTGAAACTCACCTTAGGAATTTCCACCTTTGTGTGAGCAAATGGTGCCATGATATCAACCACGAGTACGTTAAAATGAGACTTTTCACCGTTTCATTAGATGGTGATGCTATGGATTGGTTCATAGACTTACCTTCTAACAATTTCGATCCTTTAGAATCAGTCATTGACGCCTTTGAAGAAAAATATGGAGATGAATGAAAGATCAAAGCAAAAGCTTATGAGAATGATAAGGATCTCATCAAGGAGTTGACTCAAATGATTAAGGATATGCAACTCAACCAAGCTCAACTCATTAAGACCATGGAGGTAAATCATGCAAAAGCAATGAAGGTCATGGAAGTCAATCATTCTAATCAAATGGCCCTCTTCAAAATAGGGTGTTCGCCATGGAAGGAAAACAAGTGCAATTAATCAACACCTTTGAAACAAATCATGCTAAGGAAATAAACGTTATGAAGGCTAATCAGATCGCTTAAGAATAGCTTGGAGTAAATGGAATGATTACAGGTACAAAAATTCCAGCTTAGGTCAAATGACGAATGGGAAAAGAACAAAGAAACAAATCATAAGCCTCACAATCCACTGAAGCAATCTTCATCTCATTATGAGGAGGTCATTTACTCCATTCAAAAATGGCTAATTGATGGAGACCTGGATAGCAAGGAAACTAAGGGGAACCATGTTTATACTTATGAGATTGATCCATCACCCATGTTAGAGCATACGCGGAATGGAGACAGGCAGGTCACAAAAGTCTTGGATACTTCAAATTTTCCATCTGAGCAAATGGCTAATTGATGGAGACCTGGATAGCAAGGAAATTGAGGGGAACCATGTTTATACTTATGAGATTGATCCATCACCCATGTTAGAGCAAACGCATAATGGAGAAAGGCAGGTCACAAAAGTCTTGGATACTTCAAATTTTCCATCTGAGCATCTTCAAGATTGAGCAAAAAGGTCTACTTTGATCGCATCAACATCAACATCACAATCTATTAAAGAGAAAAGAAAAAAGTGGAGAGAATTTGGTAAATCTGATGACCATGTACAACATAGTGTTGGGATGGATCAAAGTCCTAAAATATTCAAAATTGGACAGGGTGCATCATAAAAGCAGCCCATGGATCTACACGAAAGTAAGCAGGTTCTCAGCATGAACTTCATTGAGGACCTCTAATGCCATGGGGCATCTTTTGTATTATGTTTCTAACTTTACTCTTTGTTATTATTGTTGTTAAAGTAGTTTCATTTTTGAATAAATTGTCATTTGTGCTCTTAGAATAAAATTTCATTCATGTACTTCCTCATTTTTGTATTTGATTTTATATGAAGATATTTTGAATGGGCACTACTAACATATGTCTTTTGTTGGTGGATGCAGATTCTAGGTCTTTGCATGCTATCACTTTCTATCTAGCACACATCCCCATGTGGAGCCAAATGTTGACCATTGGAGTGGCACCAAAAGATTTTTTGCAGACCCCATGCCCAAGGATGTGCCAAACGTTGCTTGTACCATCAGAGATCATCATCCTACCAGAGTTTTTAAACTCTACTTCTTTTTCTTATCATTTTCTGTTGTAATAAAATTCCACAATCCTGCAAAGACAATGTCAAATTGGTACTAGTATGAGGAGTCGAGTCATGTAACATGCCTGGATAGCCTAGGACCTTATCATCGAGTGAGTATTACTTTGGTAGATTTTTTTCACTTGGTTAACTATCATCTCCTTACGAAGACTTAATAATTAGTTGAGTTATTTCCTCCAAATATACCCCAAATCTGGAGTACAGCTTGATTGTGAGGCTTTGGGTGAGTCCTAGTGTCTAAGTCAATGTATATTACTATACTATAACACACAAAAAAAAACTTGGAATTTGATTAGACCCAGGTTGTCAATTTTTAATTTTTAAAATTTCCCTCAGGGTAGAAATTGGAATAAAATTTATATATGAAATGTAACAAGTGTTGTCCGACGAAATGGTATGGGGTATGAGCAATAAAAATTACACCTCACCCTCAACTTTCTACTATGACACACTATGAGGGGTTAAAAATGTGTTCTAGACCTTCAAAACCCACTTTTCCTAAGTTTAATGGGAAATCTGGCAATAAATTAAACCAAAAATAAATTGTTTTATGTGACAACATGACATGGAAATGACTCGAAAATTATTTCAAGTCAAAGGAAGAGTCAAAGGACAAGTTGGAGGATGATTTGACACCTTGCATCATAAATACATGGTCCACTCAAGGAAATCAAATTTCTTGACATAAATGTAACAACTTTTGACTAAGAAATTCGAATTTGTGGAATTAATGCACATTTGGGAGGATTTGGGAGAATATTTGGTAGAGATTTTTAAGAGATTGTCCCCACATTGGTTCCCACCCATATACACTTGCCATTTCATCATGGAATTTGATTTTGCTTAAGAAATTCTTGATGCCATCTGGGAAATTCGAATTTGCATGAAGGTGCTTTGGGGTTGTCACCCATTTGCCTTGGGATTGGCTCCCAAGCTTCTATATAATAAGAGCTTTGTGTTTTCACTTGTATCTTGGCAACAAGTTATTGTGCTTGGGGAGACTCTGCTCCTATGTACTCTTGTGCTTTATATGAATAAAAATGACTTTGGGGTTCGTTCATGGGTGTTTCTCCCTTGAAAGTTGTGCTTGGTTCAATGATGGTATACTTCTCTAATTATGCTTTATTTTGTTCCATTTCCTCGTGTTATATAGAGTTGTGAATGTACAGCTATCTTACATTTACAGTGGTTTATTTGATATGCTCTAGGCTAGACAGCTCTATCTATTTTCTTGCAAATTCTAGAGTTTTCTTAGCATTGTGTATTGTTTAAATCCATATGAGCTAATGTGCATGTGAAGTTTTGTAGAGAACATATTTGGATCAATTAGCAAGCGTGAGGAGATGTCTTCAAGGGACCAACCCACTCTTGACATAGCTCTCAAGGAACTCTTATCGTTATTTGAATTGTTGAAAAATGTAACTAGGTTCAGTCTTCATAAAATGTATTTGTCAAAAGAATTTTTATTATTGTTACATTAGGTTTGGTTTCATGTTTGGGTCATCATTTTATTAGTCAAGTCCCCATTATTGACTTCTAGGATTAATAAAGAGACATTAGAGTCATTGTATATTTTATGAGACCCTTCTTGGGCTTTTGAACAATGTTAAAAAAAAATATTTTAGAGTCAAAAATGAATTATGTAACCTCCACATCAAATCGGCCTCAAGGAAGGCAATTCAACCTCATTGGAAGGCTATATATACAAGGTTGTTTGACTTCATTTGGACTAAATCACTCTCTCAAGCATAGTTCGATATCTGAAGCTGGAAGTTGGAAGCTGGAAAAATGCAAAGTTAAAGTACAGGGCTAAAAAGAGTGCGAGTTTGGTCAAGAAGGGAAGAAGAAAATCGAAGTTTTGGTGTCTCTCTCTCTCGCTTGTGTGGGTTGGTTTAAGAGATCAAATTCTCCTTGTCAAGGTCGAAGCTGTTGTTGATGTCGGAAGCCGCAAAGTCAAAGTTGTTGCTAATGACGGAACCTACCAAGTCGAAGTTGCTAAGGTCGAAGTGTTGCTACTACTAGGTCGAAGGCTGGATCGAAGAAGAAGAGGTTGGCTTGGTGTGGAGGAGGTCTTTGTCTAGGTTGAAGAGTCTCAAGGAAAACTATTGAAGGAAGAGATTTTGGCTAGGTTTTCCCAGATAGGGGTTTTGCCCTGGCGGAGTGCCTACATCTTGTGTCTTGTGTTTTTGTGATCTTCATCCACACATAATTTGGCAATTACTTGATGAAAAATAATATAACAAATAAGTGAAAGAAGCCAACATAATTCACATGTAATTATCAAGAAAGAGAAATCTAACCCTAATCCTACTAGCACTGATTTCTCAACATGAATTTCATGAGTTTATCTTTTGAAAGTGTTTTATTTTGCAGGGTCCCTTTTGACATAGATTGTGCATAGGTCAATATTTCAATCAAATTTATATCATAAACTCTTGTGCTTTCATTTCTTATCTAGCTAATCAAGAGCTCCTTATAAGCTAGATAAGTGATGGGGTCTTTTCCCATCACTTGATTTAGTTTTTGTACATTATATTGTAGCATTATCACTCATTTTGCATGCTCTTTTTCACACTAACTTTGGTTTTAGTTTTGCAGCCCTAAAATTTTTGTTGTAGGTTCTCTCAAGCTTCAAGTTCCATTTTCAAGGAGGTAGTGAGCATTAGGAGGGCTTGCAAAAGAGGTTAGGTCGTGTATCACTTTGGGAGCTTGTATTTCCTAACTGTAACACCATCTTCATCTCTCTTGAGGCTCCATACTTGAAGGAGTTTCCTTGTGGTTTCAAAAACTCATATTGTACTTCCATTAATTCCTTGGGTAGCTCTCAGAGCCATTAACGTCATTGTAAACTATAATAATAAAAATTTCTATTCTTTTGTGGGAGCATGGATTCTACCCATTGGCATCTTATCTCTCCGTTTAGTGAGAGAGCTTGTAGGTAGATTGATTGTTAGTTTTGACATTTCCATTTTTGATCACATCTTATGCATGCTTTAAGTTGGAAATTAACATAACAACACATCACATTCCCTTTCCCAAAGTTCACTACAATTCACTTGCACCATTTACATTGATTGCTACAAGTCACAAGTTACATTCAAATTCATAGCAATTTATTTTTACGCAAACATCTCTTTAACTCGAAACATTTTGCTTGGTAATTGTCTAAAGTTCACTTATGCCTCATTATTGTGCAACATTTTCATATCTTGAGTATTGATGCATTGTGTATTTGGGCAATTTCACTTTCCAAAGCAACCATTTATTTTACGTCAAGCCAATCTCTCAAGTTAAAGTTTCTTCTTGCAAATCTACTTCGGAAAATCTTACATGCACCAAACATCACTAAAATTTACCTCCAACTTAAGTTGGTTGTATAGACTTTAGGGACCCTCCACCTCTATTGACTCCTCACTGTTAGATCTGAATTTTTCAGGCGAGGGTGAGGTCTGAGGATTGGAGTTTAATAAAAATCTTTCTTTTAGATTTTAACTAATAAAATAAACCAAGAGCATGTTTACATCACCAATTTACTTTTGCAATTTCCCATTTTGCTATCTTGATGTGTTTTGAGTTTCATTTGCAAATATCAATTTTTCATTTTAATAAGCATTTATGATGCAAGTATTGTGAGTCATTTACTTTGCAACAATTTAATTTTCTTGTACTTGGAATATTGTTCATTGGTGCAATTCTATTTCATGTTATTGTTTTGATGATCATTATGCTCATGAGTAATTGATGTATCTTGTTATTTGGGACATTCACTTCCAAAGTACTATTTCCTTTATAGTTGCAATTGATGTTCATATGCTTATCTTAGTCTAACATTTGAATTGTCTATCATTTGCATCTTGATTTCAGTTTGCGCAAGCTATTGTTATTTACTTGAAGGCACTAGTCTACACTTTAAATCTATATTTCGTTTGCTTGTTTGTTCATATGCTTGCTTATTTCTTGGAAACAGGTTATTTTTTATAAGCATTTCAATTAATTTTAACTGCATCTCCTAGAAATCTCACATCATCCTTTAACTTAGTTTTCCACTTAGGGACCACCCCCCTTACCTAACCTAGGAGATAGCTTAAATGGAGAGAGTTGGGAATAGGTAGCAGTCCCTTCTCTTAGTCCTTACCACCAACCACACCTTGTAGGATTTTCTCACTAATGGGTAGGTGTAGGTGACAAGCGTAACACACCAGATTTCACAAAACCCTTGTGGTTCAATGTGATGCTTCAAGAGTTGGGATAGGCACAATGTTCAAGTAAAACTATCACCCAATAGATTATGAGAGTCGAAAACTCAATAAAAGGGAAAGCTTATTTTCTACATATGATAAAGAGATTCTCACCATTATCCATGTGTTAGCTAGTGGCGACAATACACCTTAAGAAGTGAATTCTCAATATGTACAAATCACAATAGTCTTCAATTTCTATTACAACTAAAAACATTGTCCACCAAACAATAAAAATGGGCGGAAAAACTTCCACCTTTGACATGGAAATATTCCACAAGAAGGAGAAGGACAATGTAGTTGTTGATGAATTGGCATGAAAGGAAGATGAAGTAACAACATGTGTGACAAGTACAACAATGGTGATTCCTAACTATTTGGATAAAGTTTGAGTTGAATATGCCAAAGATCCTAAATCTTATTCCATAATCAAAAATTTCAACCAAAACCCAAAATTTCAATGGAAAATGACATCTTATGGTATAAGAAAAGGATTTATCTAATTCCATCATCAAAGTTTAAAAGAACAGTTTAACATAGGTCCCCAACACCAAAACATCTTGGATTTTTCAAAACCCATTCAAATGTACAACAATCATTTTATTGCAAGGGGATAAGTAAAGATATTTAAAAATTTGTTGCTAGATGTGATACATGTCAAAGAAATAAAAATGAAAATATTATGATGCCAGGGTTACCTCATCCCTTACACATTCCTAACCTAAAATGGAAGAGATATCTATGGACTTCATTGAAGGATTCCCCATGTTTGATAGAAAGATAAAAAAATCATAGTTGACATATTAAATAAATATGCTCATTTTATGGAAAAAAAAAAAGATAGTTCGATTCAACAAAACAAATTGCCAAACTCTTTTGTAAGAACATATATAAATTGCATGGGCTTCTAAAGGCCATTGTTAGCTTTAGGGATGCAAATCTAATGGAAATTTTTGGAGAGAATTTTTCCAACAAGCTAGAATATCTCTTAATATGAGTTCAGAATACCATCCAAAAACAGATGGTTAAATAGAAATTGTTGATAAATGCCTAGAAAGTGTTAGGATATTCCGACACATAGGAAATAGTTAAGTATAACTTGGTCTAGTGTAGAGTTAGGTAAAGTGTGTTTCTTTACTGTGTACTTTTGTAACTTACAATCCAACAATCATGATATGTTCTAGATGAAGGCGCGATGGAAAAGAGCATACGAAATATGTTCTAGACACTTGATCCATGGCTTAACATCCAATTGGTCCATGATCTCTATTTAAAGAGCATGTTGGATCATTTGTAGGGCGACTGTTTATGAGAGAAGCTTATGTAAATTTTCTTTCTTTTACATTAATAAATTGCCTGAAGTCGCCACATTGGCTCAAGCCATGGATTGTTTCTGTCGTTGAGGGTTTTAACCACATCAAAAACACTGGTGTATTGATCTTTGATCTGTTTGTGAGAAGTGTCGTTTGTTGTTCTATCTTAGGAACTTACCCTGTAAATTCCTACATGGTATCAGAGCTATTTGAGGGCCATATCTGTTAGTGATCCAAATCCGAAGCTGATACAACTGCATCCAATTGTCGTTTCCTAGATCTATTGTTTCTTACTGCTTTCGGGCCGAGAGGACTGCTCTATTGTGTTAGGAGCATATGTTCTAGTAAGGAACCTCTTTTGTTTCACGCAAAAAGGTTTTCAGTGGCCCTAGCTACATCGTTTTTAAGATCTAGAGGTATACAGTCTTTATTTGCAGTTTCAATTATTTATCTCTCTGTTTTTTATTACTAGATCTATTCCTTTCATTTCTGCGTATGATTATTGCCCTGCAACTCTGTGCGATCTGGGCAAATCAGAAACAGAAAGGAAGGATTTTTCTCATTCGTATGCTCTTTTCCATCACGCCTTAGTGTGATCTCGGAAAATCAAAAACATTGAGGAAGATATTTAGTTTCCGGCAAAATCTAACTTCAAGCCGTTAGGTTTGGTTTTTTTGCATGTCCGTTTTGGGTTGTATAGTTTTTTGTTTTGTAGGCAATAAGGGTTTTCTCAAATAAGCACGCACTCCAAAACTTCAGAGACTAAAAAAAATAACCCCCCTTCCTCTTTTCCAAAAATTACTAACCTTTTAAACTAGCTCACTTGGTCCAAAGTTACATTATGAGAATAAAGGTCTTGGGTTCAAGTCTTTCTTTTTGTTGAGTTACTTTTTCAAAAAACACATATAACTTATGTTTTAAATTTACTTTATGTAAGTGTTCTCACCCATTATAAAAAGTGAGTCACTTATAATTCTAAAGTCTCTTAATCTTTTATTTAAGTTGCAATTTAATGGGTAGATCATAAAGTACTATTGTAAAAGCGACTTTCACTTATTTATAAAAGTGTGTCACATAATTTTTTTTAAAAGTGAGCTAATTAGATTAAGTTTGGAAAGAGGGGGGATTTTTTTTTAAATATTACATTTTCATTCACTTCCTCATTCACGTTCTTCGTCGGCATCTTTAATAATTTTTCTTCAAAAAGCCATAACCTCTTCATCCAGAAGCCATTTTTTTTAATCGACCTAATTTTTCGAGATCTTTCCATTGAAACACTTAATTTCAACATCCACGGCTTCAGTTTCTGTTAAAATGGAAAGTCCATGCAAAATTATTCTTGATAGCACCAACTACTTCCAATGGTGGTCCTACATTGTGGATTTACTTAGAGGTAAAGGTCTTTATAGAATAGCCTCAGGCCAAGAATCTAAACCTAAAGATGAAGATAAAGCAGCCAAATGGGAAAATAGGCAAGATCAAACACGTGGGTGGATAGGGATGTTTATTTCTCCAAACCTTAGATTCCATGTCACAAAACTTGATACTCCTTAAGCTCAATAAAGTTTTTGGAATTAAAAATTAAATTAGAGTCCATCAACTCGAAAATGAGTTGCTTACGTTGGACCCCAATAATTTTTCTTATATTGCAAATTTTTTCTCCAAGTTCAAGACCCTTAGAATTCTCTTGGAAGGTATAAAGGTTAAGAAAGAATATGGTAGCCTTATCTATTCAATTCTTACTAAGTTGGGACCAACCTACTCTGTGTTTGTTTCCACCTTCCATTCTACTAGAGAAGCCTTTATTTCTCAAGGACAAAACTACAAGTCCCCCTCTTTTGCTTTTGTGATTCTTTAATAAAAAAACAAGAAAAACTCTTACATCTTGGTCTTCTTAATCTTGGAAACCCTTCAAGAAGCCCATCGCAGCACAACCAAATTCAAAGATTTTAAAGCATATCACAAAAAAAATGGTCCTAAACAAAACAGGGGTCTAAGCAATTTCAGTTCAAAATGAAAATATCAAAAAAAAACAAATGATAGCCAAAAAAAAAAAAGGAAGAGATTGATAGAACATTGTAACTTTTTAATCAGATCGCACTTAGAATCCAAATGTTTTAAAAGAAATGGAAGCCTTGGAAGTAGCAATGGAAGCTGATCCATTTGGAACACTCTTCAACTTCAACTTCATCTTCAGGAAATAGCACTTTCCACATGTGGTTGTCAAGCACTGGTTAGTTTGCACTAAAATGTATCTCCTTCTCTATTCTCATGAGTGCTTCATTGAAGCTTCTTATCACATGGCCAAAAACAAGATGTTTTCGTTTTTAATGATTGTAACACCAAAAAAAACATATGTTGGTGATGATAGATCTCTAGTGTTGTAGGGCTGGAACTATTCATCTAACAATGGTCAATTTAATGATGTATTATGTGTTCCAACCTTATCCTGCAACCTTCTATCTGTATATCAGATAACTCATTCAGGTGAAGGTAAAATCGTTGAATTTTTACCTCATGATGTTGTAATTAAGGACCTAAGAGATCCTATAAAGATTTTAGCTATTGGCATTGCTGATGATTCTACAAGGTTGTATAAGTTTAACAACTTTGGGTCATCAACTCTTCCCTCAATATTATGTTGCTCATAATGATGAAGTGAGCAAACTTTGGCATGAGCGATTTGGTCACCTAAATTATCGCTCCCTTCAAAATCTATGTAAAGAAAATATGGTCATAGGTCTTCCTATGGTATCTTGCAGAGATGGTGTTTGTTTCGGATGTGTACTCTGAAAACATCAACAGGATAGTTTTGAAAAATGTGCCCCTTGGCACGCCTCAGCCCCTTTAAGCTTGTGCATATTGATTTACATGGTCCACTTCCAGTTGTTTCATTCTCTAGCTACAAGTATTTCTTAACTTTCATTGATGATTTCTCCAAACGCACTTGGGTATACTTCTTAAAACTCAAGAGTGAAGTATTTAACATGTTCTTGGCCTTTAAAGCCTTTGTTGATAAACAATCTGGACATCAAATTCTTAAGCTAAGACTTGATAATAGCGAACAATATGTTAACAACAAATTCATCAACTTTTGCACTGAGCATGGAATTCAAATGCAACATACCGTTCCATATACTCCACAACAAAATGGTGTAGCTAAAAGGAAGAATTGCACTTTAAAGGAAATGGCTAATTGTATGCTTCAATCTAAAGGACTTAGTTTTAATTTTTAGGCAAAAGCAATTAACTGTGGAAATTACATAGTAAATCGCACTCCTACTAAGGTTTTAAAGAATATCAGTCCAGAAAATGCATGGAGCTCAATTAAACCAAATGTAAGTCACTTTCGTGTTTTTGGAAGTGAAGCATGGGCCCATATTCCAGATGAGAAACATAAAGGCCTTAGAGCCTAAGAATGAAAAATGTATTTTTGTTGGATATTTTGAATATGTCAAAGGACATAGACTTTTTCCACCTAAATCCAAAAATGTTATCATTAGAAGAGATGTAAATTTTGTTGAAAATATATCAGCCTACAAGCCTAGTGCGACAAATGTGCCACCTCTTTCTATTCCTTCTACTTCTGAAAATATTTCTTCTTCAGATGATGACAGCGAGGATGACAATCCTCCACCACCTTCTTGGGATCCTCCTTCAGCGCCTCAACTTCCAAAATGGGTTCGTGCTACTCGGGATGCAGCAGGTGCTCTTGTAGGTGATCCTACAGATCAGCATCGCACATGTTCTTAGTTTGATAGAGCCTCTTTTTTACTGGCTCAAGCTTCAGCGAATTCTAATCCTCACACCTTTGCAGAAGCTTCAGGCCATCCAGATTGGGATGCAGATATGAATGAAGAATATTGTTCATTATTGGTAAATGATACATGGGATCTTGTTCCTCTTCCAAAGGGACGAAAACTTGTTAGATGCAAATGGGTTTATAGAACCAAGTTAGGACCAGATGGAAAAGTTGATAAACATAAAGCTCGTCTTGTTGCTAAGGGTTTTTCACAAGTTGAAGGCATTGACTATACTGAAACCTTCTCTCCTGTTGCCAAAATGAACTCTATCTGCCTTGTTTTTCCCTTGTTGCCTCTTTCAAATGGGAAGTCCATCAGATGGATGTTAAATCGGCCTTCTTGCATGGGGACTTGCATGAAGAAATCTATATGGAACAACCTCCTGCCTTTATACAAACAGACTCCAACCTTGTATGTCAGCTTAAGAAATCCCTTTATGGTCTCAAGCAAGCCCCTCGGGCTTGGTATGCCAAAATGGATAGCTTTCTTTTAGATACTGGCTTTTCTAGGTGTCATTCTGACAATACTGTCTACACCAAGAAAGTGGGTAAGTCTCTTATCATTCTTGTTCTTTATGTTGATGATCTGATCCCTACTGATAGTGATCCCAACCTTATAAACCATGTGAAGTCCAGCCTTCAAAAGAAGTTTGAAATGACAGACTTAGAACACTTGCATTATTTTCTTGGTCTTCAAGTCTTGCAATCCAAGGAAGGTATTTCCCTTTCCCAGTCCAAGTATGCTTGTGATCTTCTACGCCACTTTCACATGGAAGACTGTAAGCCAGCCCCTTTTCCCTTTTAGTCTGGAGCCAAGCTTTCAGTCACTTGTACTTCCCTTGAAGTTGATGCTACCTTATACCGTCCGCTTTTAGGAAAACTTTTGCATCTGACCCATACCCGTCCTGACCTTTCCTTTGTTGTTGGCCTTATTGCTTGGTTTATGCAAAACCCACATGAAAGTCATTGGAAAGCAGCTAAAAGAATACTTTATTATGTTCGAGGTACAGTTCAGTTTAGGACTCATTACAGTGCAAAAGCATCTCCTCTATTGGTTGGTTTCACGAATTCTGATTGGGTTGGTGACCCTGATGATCAGAAGTCTACTGCAGGTTATGTCTTCACTCTTGGTTCTGGACCTATTACATGGGTTTGCAAGAAACAAAGTGCCATTTCTCTTTCTTCAGCAGAAGCACAGTATCGTGACACCGTAGAAGCTAGTAAGGAAGCCCTATGGCTTCATCAGATCCTATCAGAGTTTGGCTTTCAGCAGCAGCATCCGACTACACTTTGGTGTGATAATCAAAGTGCCATTCAACTATGCAAAGATCTAGTCCAACATCAGTGCAACAAACACATTGAACTACACATGCACTTCATCAGAAAGCTCATTCATGGCCATATTCTTGAAGTGCAATATTGTTCAACAGATGATCAGGTTGCAGACATCTTCACAAAGGCTCTCAAAGAGGCAAAGTTCACTAAACTTCGATATATGCTTGGAGTTCAGGAAGTTGTCACTAAGGGGGGATAGGCTCTAGTGCCTCCTTCCTTCTCCTATTGTGTCATATTTGTAATCCTTCAATCCTATCCCAAGTTGTTCTTAAGGGGGGATGTTAGGATATTCCGACACATAGGAAATAGTTAAGTTCAACTTGGTCTAGTATAGAGTTAGGTATAGAGTTAGGTAAAGTGTGTTTCTTTACCGTTGTACATTTTGTAACTTACAATCCGACGGTCACGATATGTAGTGATCCGACGGCTCATTCTCTCCTCGGTATTACCGACACTTGATCCGTGGCTTGACACCCGATTGGTCCATGAATTCTATTTAAAGCGCATGGAGGGTCATTTTTAGGTTCACCGTGCATGAGAGAAGCTTATGTAAATTTTCATTATTTTATTAATAAAGCCTGTAGTATCCACGTTGGCACATGCCGTGGACTGTTTCCCTCTCTGAGTGTTTTAACCACGTCAAAATACTGGTGTATTGATCTATGATTTGTTTGTGAGCGGTGTCCTTTTGGTGTTCTGTCTGAGGAACTTACCCTGTATATTCCTACATCCATTGCTCTGTAATATATAATTTTATAACACATTTTTTATTCAATATTTTTTTGTCCACATCCTATCTTAACATTTTGTAAATATCTTTTCATTTTCTGTCTAATTTATTCCAACATTTCAAAACTGAAAAAAATGTTACAACATTGGCTCCAACTAGGGACTGCTTTCTCCTATAGAATGCAGAGAACCTGCAAATCCATGTGCCTTCTCCTCGAGCTATGGAGTCCTTTGTTGTAAAAAATCTCACTGATAGCTTGAAAATAAAAGAAACCAAAGTTTTTGCAATGAAATGTATTCCAACTTCTTAGTATTGAATGAAATGTTTGAGAATCCTTCCATTTATAGGATAAGTGGAATATAGTCCCTCAAGACTTTGTAGCACAAAAGTGTTGTTGCCCTCTACTTCAGCAATTGCTAAAGGACCAAGCCATAGGTTATCAAACTTGTCATGCTTTCCCTTTTTCTCCCTCCTAGAGTCCCATATTAGAACTAGGTCACCTTCCCTGAAGTCCCTTTCCCTAGCTCTTATTTCAAATAGGTTTTTCATCTTATTCTGATATTTCTTCAATTTGTATTGAACTTCATCTCTTTTTTCATTTAGTTCAATAATTTGATTTATCCTTTCTGAAAAATCATCAAGTTCATCTGTTGAGTCCTGCAAGAATTTTAAAATAGAGAAAGCCAAATTGGTGGAAAAAATTGGATATTTCCCATAAACTAACTGAAAAGGAGATTTCCCAGTAGATGTTTTTGGAGTTATTCTATTTTCCCATACTATATAAATTAAGTGAGAGTCCCAACTCTTTTTTTTCATCTGTTAGGGTATTTTTTATTACCTTCACCAGAATTTTATTTGAAGATTCTACAAGGCCATTACCTTGAGGGTAGTATGGAGTTGAATTATGTAACAAAATCTGATCTTTCTGGAAAAACTCAATCATTTGAACACTAGAGAATGTTGCTACATTATATGTGACAATTTGACTTCGGTAACCAAACCTAGATAGGTATTTTCTTCAATGAATTTAATTACTACTGAGTTCGTAGCATTTATTACTAGAATTGCTTCCACCCATTTAATGAAGTACTCTATTGATGTGAGGATCCATTTATGATGATTACTTGAAGTGGAATGGATATCTCCAATAAAATCTAACCCCCATTGAAGGAAAGGTGTTGAAATTATTTATGGTACTAGTGAAAGAGCTGCTATTTTCTGCTTATCAGCAAACATTTGACAAGGAACACAACCTTTGACCTTTGCCCCAACTTGCAAGAACAATGTTCGCCAATAAAATGCTCCCCTTAAAATCTTGTATGTTGTTTCTCTCCAAGCATAATGTCCTCCACAAAATCCTGTATGAAACTGATCAATAATTCCTTCAATTTCTGATTCTGTTAAACATAATAACAAAATATTCAGTGGATCTTTCCAGTATAAATTTGCATTTATGATGCAGTTCTTGATTGCTTTCAATTTAAGATTCATACACTGGGCTTTTTAGAATGATGTTGGGCATTCAAAATGGAGCAGAAAATTTACAATGTCTTGATACCAATCTGACAATAGAAATTTGTCATCAATATGTAAAGAGTTGATCTAATTTTAAGGTAACGGTTCTTGTGGATTCTTCCCTTGTGCAAGGTCAGAAGGTTCTTGTGGGTTCTTCCATTGTACTTCTAAGATAGAATTGATTCCAAGCACTTTGCATTTGGATTCTGCTAGAAGCTTGGTAAATCCTTGGCCTTCTGCTAGCTATGTAGTTTTGATAGGTAGATCAAACTCAAGTATTTTAGTGATACACCTACATCTTTTCCCATCAATGTTAGGCTGAGTTAAAACGACTTTTACAAAACCATTATGAACATAAGTAGTCATAGGTGAATGTAGGACATACATCCTAAAAGATTTCAGGGCTTGAATGAGGGCATAGACTTGCTTCTTGATTATGTCATACTTAAGCTCAACATCTCTCATAACCTTATTCCAAAAGGCTATGGGCTAGTCATGGGAATCTTCATTCTTTTGTAATAC
The DNA here is from genome assembly GCA_000404065.3 of Pinus taeda. NCBI lineage: Eukaryota > Viridiplantae > Streptophyta > Pinopsida > Pinales > Pinaceae > Pinus > Pinus taeda. The sequence continues at coordinate 26,599 of APFE031308807.1, read as the reverse complement.
AACAATAAGGGTTGTTTCTAAGGCAAAAGAAAATATATTGAATGGTTTAGTGTAATCAGGGCTAGCCAGAGTGGGATTTCAGATATAGCTTTCTTGATATGATCAAATGCATGCCTGGAAGAGGCGATCCATTTAACTTCATGATCCTTTCGAAGCATTTCAGTTATATCTTTTACAACCTCTACATAATTTGGGATGAATCTCCTTAAAATTTTAATTTTTCCCAGAAAAGCTTGAATTTCTTTCTTGTTTCTAGGTAAGGTCAATGTTTCAATTGCAGACACATGCTTGGGATCAATTTCCATTCCTTCCTTTGATATTATATGGCCCAAAACGTTTCCTTCTTTGATAGCAAAAAAATAATTTTTAGGGTTCAGTCATATCCCAAATTATCTACACCTATCAAAAACCTTGATCATGTGCTTTAGATGTTTTTGATCAGATTGAGACAAAAAGAGTAATGTCATCAAGATAAATAGCCACAAATTTGTTTCCATAACCCATAAAAGCTACATCCATAGCTCTCTGAAATTTGTCTCCAACATTTGATAAGCCAAATGGCATTCTAGCATACTTAAATGTACCTGAGTGTGCAGTGAAGGTTGTATTTTCCCCATTTGTTGGATCAACATTTACCTTATTATAACATGAAAAACGATCAAGCAAAGAAAGTGTTTGTGATCCTAAAACCATTTGAAGTAACTGATCCATTTTGGGTAAAGGGTAATTATCCTTTAATGATGCTTTGTTCAAATTTCTAAAGTCCAAAGAAAGTCGGATTTCTCCATTCTTCTTCCTAACAAGAACTAAATTTGCAACCCAATTAGAATATCTAAGAGGGAGAATGATCTGGGCATCTATAATTTTCTTAATTTCCTTTTCAACAGTTGGTAGAAGGGCTGGATTAATCCTCCTAATTTTTTGTTGATAAGGTATTGCTTCTGGCTTCAAAGGGATCTTACACTATATTAATGAAGGACCATAAGTTTTTAGATCAGCATAGGCCCAAGAAAAAATGTCCTTATAATTTTGAAGTAACTTAAGATATTGAGTTTTAATCTCAGGGTCTAGATATGCATAGATTTTTATGCTTTTGACATCACCATTTGTTCCAATGTTAATTTCTTCAATGTATTCATCCGAAGAAATGGACTCAGGATTTCGTTCAACATGATTTTGATCAAACAATTTTTCTAAAGGTATCAAGCCTTTGGGAATAAAATTGTTAGATAATTGAATAATATCATGATCAACAATTTTTGAACTGAAATTTGATGTATCATTCCCACTTGTATTTTCATTTATTTTGGATCTATCTTAATCAACTTGTAGAACAAAAAATTGATCTAGAACTTGTAGAAAAGATTTCAAATGTTCATCATCTTCAAATATCTGCCAGTGTTTTAGATTGTCTATGATAGATGGTATATACTTGACTTCTATTTGGTATAGTAAATTAGCCTGATGAAGAATTTGAAATGAACTATCCATATAGCTAAGGCATCTGCATGAATATTCTGATCTCTTCGAATATAAGTCAAATTAAAAGCATCAAAGAAGTTCAACTGAATCACAAACTTCATTTCAGTAAGACCTAAGTCTAGGGTGTTTGGTTTGACAAATATTTCTCACTTGTTTAATAATAAGTTTTGAATTAGTAAAAACACTTAAGTTTTGAACCTTTAATATTTTGGCTAATTGCAATCCCAAAAGGAAAGCTTCATATTCAGCCACATTTTTTGTAACTTCGAAGTCAAGCTTACATGATTAGGTAATGTTTTCTTTCTATGGTGTTCTTAAAACTACTCCAGCTCCTCTTCCATATTTTGTACAGGAGCCATCAAAAAATAGTTTCCATATATCAGCTTGATTTGGTGTTGGGCTTTCAATTACATCTTCAATTTTAACTTCAGTATCATGCACTTTATTTGAAGAGAGTTGAAAGAAACCAAAATCTTGGTCCATTGCATAAATGGGATGGTTCCTTGGCTAATCTTTTCACGTGGAATGAGTCGATCTTGCGGACAAGATAGACCTTCCTAGAATCTAAAGAAGACCTAATGACAAGCAAACCAGCCAGACACTATCTTTCTCTAAATGTGCTTTTATAAATAATGGCAAACAAGTGTGTTTAAGGCCTACCTTATATCCAACGCAAATTTGAGGATGCCTTCGCTCCTTTGATCCAAGAAAATTCCTTTGTCGCAAACCTGCAAACATAAACAAGGAAAACGATTAAATAGCACCTGAATAACCAATATTATAAAAAATATTTAACATGAAAGTCAAGGAGTCCATGAAACAAATAACATGAGATGCTTGTTGAGAAAAATGAGCCTGATTGTATTAATTCAAAAGAAGAAGAACTTTACAACCTTTGCCTTGACGCTGTACAAGCTCCTCCCAGGGTCCAACAAGAAGTCTCCTCTACTTTGACAAGTTTCACTCACTCCCAATGAAGCCAAAATATGTGATCTCTCCTCTTAAGCTCAAATAGGAAGTCTTGATTTCACTAGCATTTACCCTCAAAAGTTCAGCTTCTAACCTCTCTGGCCACTGACCCAATGCCCCAATTTATAGTGCAATGGAGATCAGTTACCAGGTCCGCCTTCAAAGGGATAGAATCCTCCTTCAAAGGGATAGCTCCTCTCAACAAGGGATTAGTTCCTCCTCTTATGGGATGCATGAACCACTTGGAGTGAACAATCCACGTAACAAATCCTTCTAGAAAACTCTAGAATTAACGCAAAGTGAGTTTTTTAAGATAAAAATTGCGCCTTTTGGACTTTCACAGGGGTACGCACCCTCCCCTTTAAATACAGAGTGTATAAGTACGCAGATATCCTGAACAAAAGTTGCGGGCCCGTAGGCAAAAGTGAGAGAAAGTGCGGAACCAGAGTTACATTGCTTTTTTGATGTCTTTCTCTCATTTCTAAATCTTGTTTTGAAGAGCTGAGGTTTGAGACTTGCTTAGGAAGCTGGTGTTAGCGCTTGAAATTTCACCTCAGGCTTAAAAAGGTAAACTTCAAGGCAACATCAAACCACTTAGCCTCGTAGCTAGCCCTACGGGACAGGAGAGGGCTCTCTCCGGTCTATCTCAGTAAATATATTCAATGGGCGAGATAACCAATGTGGAAACACTGATTTTAGGCTAGTAAACTGATAAAAAGGTTTGATTTTCGGATTTTTAGGGTTTTGGTGGAAAATTGGGGAAAGGCAATTTTGGGTGCGGGGATTGGACACAGTTTTCGCAGGGGGTTCTTAGGAGACTGTATTGATGCCTTTGATAGATGTGGATGGATGAGAATGACTGGTGAGAAGCTAAGGAGAGCAAGCAATCTGACTTTGAATCCTCCTTAAACAGCTGAAAACATTGATATTAAGCAAACTTAAAAGCAGAGCATAGCAACCATGAATTCTACCTTAACACTTCATTTGCCTAATTTGCAGAAGAAAAAGTGAGAAGATGATTCACATAACAAACTTACAAGTATAAAGAGAAGCACACCATCAATACATGTAACCACAAGAATCCAAAAAAGGACTGCAAAACCCTGGTCTTCCTTAGCCAAAAATTGCAGAGATACAATGAGTAATACAATAGAAGCTTT
>APFE031308807.1:0-16376 GCA_000404065.3 Pinus taeda | reverse complement strand
AGGGAAGCAAATGAACCAAGTAAACAAAAATTTCAATTTTCAAATTCTTATTTTGTTAAATTGTTTATAATTTGAAAGTTGGATATAATTTTGTAGAAATTCTGCAAATTCTCTACAAATCTTGCTCTGAGACCTATGTAGAAAATCTGCCAGTGGATTAAGTCGATAATGCAATATAAATCAAAGAAAAATACTATAACCTACTTCTACTATCAATTTGCAGAACCTTAAAGATCGAGCTAAACACATATAACCAAAAGAAGAAGAATCAATCATCCAGGGCACATGAAAATACTTTGGGGAATGCCTCAGCTAAAAACACCACTATCTGTATTATCATACAAGGTGGAAATACATAGGAATTATATAAAGCCTTAGCTCTCACAGCTATCCAGCTCTTAGTTCAATCCTCACAGATGCTCACAGGCAATCCTGGCTTCTCACAAGCCTTCTCCTCTGCCCTCCAAGCTCCTATTTCCTTGTGTTGTTCCTTTGGGATGATCTTCTCCAACCAAGTGGAAAATTGATCTCACACACTGATCTCACACCTTGTATGAACTACACAATCCTCAAGGAACCTTACCTTGACTGCATGCATGAGTTTCCTTTATAGGAAAACACATGCAACTGATAGTACATTGTCCTTGACTTTAATCTCAACTGGGTCTTTCTCAGAATAGACATGCAGAGTTTCTGATGAGGAATCTCAGTTAATGGATAACAAGTTGAGTGCATGCATTGCATCAACTACAAATAACCTCTATTAGTTCTCACACAGTTTGGAACTAATTTACCTGGACTAACTCAGTCAACTGAGTTAACTAATTACAACTCAATATAACTCAATCTTATCTCCTTAATTACGGGATAATCTCCTTAATTTAAGGGATAATTGTTGCATGACTTCAAAAAGACTTCTAACTTGAATTTCTCCAACTAATTAATCCATAATGAATTAATTAATTATTTCCAAGCCGCTGGTGAGACTAAATTCAATTTTAATTCATAGTTTTCATTCAAGGACAAATTAAAATTGGAATTTCTAGATTCTATTTTTATCATTTCTTGTTGCTATTTTCAACAAATTTGTTGAGCTAACTCATTACACTACTATGTTCTTTTTGCAACACAATGGTGGGACTCTGTTGGTAGCCATTGTCCTCAATTGCAGAAGTTTGCAATCTGTATTTTTGAGTCAAACTTGCAGTGCTACTGGGTGTGAGCGCAATTGGTCTGTCTTTGAGAGGATTCACACAAAGAAGAGAAACCATTTGGAACAAAAACGGTTAAATGATCTAGTCTATGTCCAATATAACCTCCGACTAAGACACAACCAATTGCTGAACAAAAGACCTGATATGGATCCCATTGTGTAGGAAGATATTGATCGAACATCAGATTGGGTAGTGAAGAGTCATCCAGCAGAGTTTGATTCTGATGAGGATATTGGTCATGATTTGGATTTACATATGGAGGCATTAGTTGAACATAATGTTCAGTTGAATGCAGATCCACTTGTGCCAGAAAGCACAGTCCCGAGTCCTCCAATTGCATGCACTTCCTCTACTCTCATCTATCTCAACGTGCAGTTGTTGGCCTGCTAGTGCTACTACTTCTACAGTTACAATTGGAAATGGTGATGAGGAGGAGGAGGAGCCATGGGTTTCCCTGTCTTACTCTGATTTAGAACCTGAGCCAAATGATGTTGGCTTCTCTAGGAGTAGCCAGTAGTACTGGTGATCAGTGATGTTTTACAGTTTACTTTTATTGTAGAGGCCATTTAGAGCCTCCTTGGTTATGTGTTCTTGTTTTGATCTCTATATCATGTATGTATTGGATAGTGCACTGGGTGCCATTTTGATATAATGGATATATTCATGAGCCTACTTTGACCATATGTTGTCTTCTCTCTATATTCTAATCCTTTGTGTTTGGAAACATGAATGAATATCTTTAGAATTATGTTTTTTCATAAATAAATAAAAAATATTTAATGTATTTTTACAACGACCGAGTCATTGAAATCAAACCAACTGAGTCGATACCAAGTCGGAGTCGATGTTGGAGTCGACCCTTGGTCGTTTCCGAACCCAAGTCTGTTTATTAAAACATTGGGTATATCACAATAACAACCAACACAATGAGATCCAAGGCTCTAATGTATCAACATCGAGATTGCGCTGAAGGACTAGCTACTACAATGTAATCTGATGAAAAATAGGCCAAGTGTGGATATCAGTCATGCCTCTTTACTAGATCAACAAAGCTCTAAATACGGTGTAAAAGCGAGATGAGCCAAATATTGTCTCAAGTTGAAAAGGGCCTAAAAATTTCTCAAATTAAAAAAGGCAAGCTCCAAACTCTAAGAATGATAGGTTGAGAAATTGTCTTCTTACACCAAATGATGCGGTGAAGAAGGATGATATGTACTCTCTCTACTAACGATAAATCAAAGTCTACAAACCAAGTCCCCAAACCTCATAACCAGGTAGAATTATGGGTTAGACAAAAGAGTCCATGAGTTACATCTTCGTTGATATGTCCTAAAATTATTCCAAAAATAATGCCTCTCAAGAAGGGCCAAGGACCCACAGCCCTTGTTGATTAAAGGTTGAAGTGCACGTCGCACACTAAAACGAGGTCTTGAAAATAGTTACCCTCAAATAAGTATATGAATTGGTGATCCCAATCTCCTCTGTGTTGAAAAAGTAATGGTGATTAGAGATCTTCTTCAACACATTGAAGATCAAGACCTTGGTTTTACCCAAGTTGATCATCAACTAATAAATATCATAGAAAGGGTCAAGGCATCCATTTGTCACTATAATCTATCTAGGGATGAGGCTAGAAGGACCACATCATCCACAAACATTAAGATAGAAATCAAGACATGGTGTAGAAGGCAACCAGCATTGTCTTGGTGTGCTCATCTAGGGATGACTTATACTCGTCAATATAGAATACAAAAAATGAGGGGGGCAAAGGAAAACCTTGTTTTGCCCCAACAGCACTTCGAATTTGATAACCCATTTGTTGTGCATAGATGACCAAGGACTAAATCTTATAAATGCTTGATGGCTGATAGAAGGGTCTCTAGAATAAAGCCTCACTAGGGACAAAGTCAAAAGCTTTCTGAAAGTATTAAAAACAACAATCAAAGAGCAATGTTGAGCTTCCTCGATGATGGCCCTAAGTGTAAAGAATGTGAAGAGTGGACCACTAATCTAGTGTTGCTACTAGTAAATAACTTTTGACCACAAGTCAACAAAATATCCACTCTTATACCATTTGAAGTGGACTTGGTGGTTCAAACTTCACTTTATGATGGAATCATGGATACGTGAAGTGACTTCAAATATCCTTTTTAAATAATAATTATATATTATATTCAAATAAATATAACATGATGATTTTGATTATGTACAATACACACACACACACACGTAGTGGGTGATATGTTGAGTACTTCGCATTGCGGAAAGGGCACAACTTATAATTATTATGCATTAATGATTTCACAATAATTGTCCTTACTATTATGTGAATATTATTTAACAAAATGATTACTAAATTATAACCATAGTTGTAACATACCCTAGGTATATTACAGTATCATAGGATTCCATCAAAACATATTCATATTAAAAAACACATTGTGGTTAAAACATGTAAATTTTCTACAATTCTTTAAACTTTACTGTTGCTAATTTCCAACTTTAGTGCATGTCTAGTAGTTACGTTACAACTTACAATTCAGTGCATGTAAATATTTTGAAGACTTTGTAAGAGTTCATGTTAGGATTTGAACCCATATATGTTGCAGAAATACTGCCTTGCTTTACAATTTTTCTAATATGCTCTCTTATCCAAGGAAGTTCTTCTCCAGGGATGTTATTTTACTGTAGAATCCTGAAACACTATTTGGTTTATTTCTACACTGTTAGTACAATGCAATACCCCAAGAAGGGATTTCAACAACAACCTCCTTGAGCATGGGCATGGCACTATTGGGAGGTAAAAGGGATTTGATTCAATTTTCTGATTTCCTTCCTGATTAAACATTAATGGTGTATAACACCTCTGAACACCACATATGTTGTGACACGGTCATGAGAAGTAACATAAATGAGGAAACATTGTATATATTCTTTAAAAAAGGATAATTGAATGTCTATTTATGACAACGATATAAGAATGTTTCCTTTCACGAAGATTCTACCCAAGATGTTCAATTCCATAAAATAAAAAATTAGAGGGTGCTGAGGATGAATGCTAAGCAAGTAGAAGATCTACTGATGGATTAATGATGATAAGGAAATGTACGCACAAGTTCTATATGGTTACAACTAAGTGTCATGTTTCCAGGACAATTAAATGTCTATTTATGATAACGATATTAGAATGTTGTTTTTCACTGGGATTTTACCCAAGATGTTCAAATTGTAAATGAAATATTAAAGAGGCTGCTGAGGATGAGTGTTAAGCAACAAGAAGATCTATTGATGGATTAATGATGACAAGGAAATGTATGCCCAGGTTCTATATAGTTACAACTTAAGTGTCATGTTTCCGGGAATTTGCCTGTGGATTTTAGGAATCAAATGAGCCACATGGCAAAACCCTTCCAGTGCTCATATTACCCTTTATTTTCAATTTCTGAAATCTGATTTTATATTCCATACTTTCTCCATGCATAAGATAGACCCCTCTTAACTAAGCAAAAATGTTCTTCCCATAATTTTTCATGCCAAATTGTCTCAAGGTTTTGTTTGTGTTGTCCAATTCTATAAAGTGTCCTTATATTTTGTGTAGAAACAGTACTAGTCAAAAAAGCAGTATAATGATTTGGAATTGACTTCCCAAAATTGAATGAAAGCTTATGACCCTAAAGGCATAGATAATCCCACTTCTAAGACCACAATCCCAGAAAAGATGGTCATTCGGCAGACAAAGTTTTACTGAGGTATCATACATTTCAAGTTGTATCAGGAAGACTTTATTTGTGAAATGCAGTTTTACATTATCTGCCTCATTTTCCTTAAATTCACTTATCATATCCATATTAAAACGAGCATAAATAGATCATTTATCTGATTGGCAATAAAGCTTAAACATAAAGGAAATAAAAAACAATATGGTTAGAAACATTCTGCCACATAGTCTTTACAGGATCTCATTGAAGTCTAAATTTAGTAAAATTAATAAATGGAATATTTTAATTTGGAAAACGAAATTGAAAGAGCAATAGTTATGGGGAATGGAAAAATGGTAACAGAATACTAGAGAGAAATCCTACCTTGATATGACTTGGTATGGTAAGGAATGCTCCTTCCCACTATTTTTCATATGCTGGCATATCTGCAAACAATTTTACCAGACAACAAATCACCAGATAAATGCATAACTTAATAGCACATGGCAAGGTACATTTCTGAGCAAATTAAGTCCAACTCACCACAAAGAGTTTTGTTGCCAATTTGACAGGTTCATCTTTTGATTCCTGAATTAATTTCTGAAGGAATTTGGCAGCTTCTACTTCCACGTGAGGAGATAATGCCATTTTGTAAACAAGAACATCCTGCAAAACATATTATAAATTGGTTTAGAAAAATATTACCTGTTAGATAATCTGAAGAGACAAAACATACGCAGGCAAACAGGATTCCTTTTCAAATCCCAAGGGTTAGCATAATGGTTAAACCATCCACCAAAGGCACGTTGCCAACAGGGAAGCCATAGGTCATATGTTAAAATCACATTGAGTCCCTCAGGGTTACCAGCCGCTATTGAGGCTGGCAGTTGAGCCACCCTCTATCTAAATATTCCAGGGATGAAGGAGGGATCACGTGAGGTTTTCCTTGCTAAAAACTCATAGCAATCTTTTTCACTCCCTGGTCAACTAATTGTATCTAGTCGGTGTTCATTTGTTTGCACAAATAGATAAGCACATTAGATATATGCATTGATCACAGGTTATCCATTAAACCACTTCCATCAGAAGCTGGTCAGAACATTAAAAATACTATCTTAGAATGCAGATTTTCACAGTTCGAATTCATGTTGGAGACAAAATTTCTAGAAAAACTCTGTGAAGAAAGTTGAAACTGCAATGTCCGACGTTTCAGGTAAACACTCCACCAAACTTCTCAGACAATAGAAAATTTATGGTCAAGAGAGAGCAAGATCATGTTGGAGAAAATTTCCAGAAAAAATGTGGAGAAACTGGAATGTCCAATATTTCAGGTGAACACTTCACCCATCTTCAGGGATCTCGCTCTCTCCTCACGATGAATTTTCAAGCTTACAGTCCCTGAAGATGGGTGAAGTGTTCACCCGAAACATCAGACATTGCAGTTTCTCCACACAGTTTTTCCAGAAATTTTGTCTCCAACATTAAGCATACTATCCATCCCTATAAAAAAATTCTTGATCTCTGGCTTATGAAAAAGCATGGATAACATGGATGTTGAATGATACCCAAAAAAATGTATACATATTACATGATACTATATCATATATGTAGAGGGCCATCTTAAAAGGCTTGGCTAGGGAAATACAAGGTATCTGAATGAACATATTGTAGTTCTCCTTCATTGACTGATTTGCTTCTTGCAGAAATGCCAAATGGAGAGTAGGGGCATTGAAATAGACATGAGTGGGTGGTAAGAAGTCAATAGTGTCTTAATGAGGTCCATCGGACCGTATTCTAGCAGTTGAGACTGATCATCGCCATGTTAACAACCTAGGTTCAAACCCTAGCAAGCATAGAACCCTAGATTATCAGTTTAGCCACGTCTGGTGGGATTCATATGAAGCATTAATTCAATAAAAAACTTAGAAAATTAAGTGTCTCAATGGTGTTAGGTATGGTATATATTTTGATGCTTCAACCTTGTATAAGATAAGATAAGATAATTTTACTAATGTCCCACGAGTGACCACAAAAGTAGGTCAGTGGGACTAAAGAGTACAACTAGTGTGAAATTGTGAATACAATGTGGGAGTGCAAGTGCATCTTCTAGAAAACGCTGAAAATAATAAAAAGAAAGAAATCTCCATAAAAATATCATCAAAACATATCTATAAAACAGTGACACAAGGATGGTGATACAAAAAGCTGAAAGAGTCTCCTAAGTTTAGCGCTTGAGGGCATGGTGGAGGTAGTGAACATTGGCTCACTTTCGAAATCCCTTGGAACGCTCAAAGAGATCAATTGTATGACCCCGGGGGGAAGATGTATGAGCAAGCAATACTCCTAGCATCCAAGGTCAAAAGAAGGAAACTCTGAATGGATCTATGGTTGCTCCTTTGGACTTGGAAGGTAGTCCAACAAGTGCGCGGTGCTCTATTCTAGAGTCAACTACAGTTGATATCTCTAATGCTCTGGGAATGTGTGACTTAATGTACGGACCATCACCTCCAAATTGATCTCGATGAGATCAGGTGTACCCCCAAAGGGAGAGGTTGAGGACAAACCTGAGGCCTCACCATCCTATTGGATGGTGCATTCTGGGAATTTGTCTGTCGTTTATTGCCCCATTATGAGAAATCAATAAGTATGAGGTAATCGAGTTGGTCTTCCCAGAGCAAGGCATAGCATGCAAGAGCTAAGATTTGTGGCTGAAAATCTCCCAAATGAAGAGGGCTAAGCATCTTCGGTCATGGTAACGAAAGAAAGTAGAGAGGGAGCCTCTCGAATTCCTACATGGATAGTGATAGTGCCCACGGAACTCATAGTATAGGAGACACTGAAAGATGAGTGCATCTTCGTCTCTGACTCCTGAAGGGGGCACACCTGGTAGATCCTATGAGATCATGGTATATGGTGATCTATATCTATCCAAAGTTGATGGGAGCTGACCGAGAGTTGTCCCAAAGGGCTCCAAAGTGAGTGCATAGAACGTTTCAGCAGATATGGGGGGCTGAAAATCATGCCACCATGTAGCCACAGGAAGTGCTATAGGTAGAAGGGCATCTTCGAGCCCAAGCACATCGATGCAGAGGTCCAAGTGACTTAAATGCATAATCTATAGATATCCTCTCTAATAGCCTAGTTTAGTGCATGTCTAGTCGGTAACAGATGGCATGACATAGCAAAGCAGAAACTGAACAGAGGAAGGTGCTCTATAAAGGGAGTGATCGACTAAAGAAGCCAAGATGCCTCTGCTAACCAACCTCATGTCCGGCTTGAAGAAGGATCTGACGTGAGAGCCTCGGAGGAGCAAAGTGTAAGACAGGGATACCTCTCTCTCCTAGTGGCAGAGTCTCCAAGAGATCGAACTCTATGGAGAAACGAAACCAAGCATAAAATGACCTCCAAAAAAGATGTCCAGGTATTATTTTTGAGACTTGGAGCTTGTCTGACTTTTGAAGGGAATGAGTAAAAGCAATTAAAATTTAAAGCAAATAACAAGACAAGGCTTTAATAGGAATATCTGTTGCAAAAAAATAATTGGATAGTTTCAGGGACAATCCAAATTTGCAGTTGAAATGAATTGATCGCATAACAGGTTCTGGAATTAAAATGTTCAAGATTTCTTGAATGGATATTCCAAATGCATATTTCAAACAGAGATGACCAAGACATAAATTTTAAGATTGCCTTAAGCTTGATCATAAAAAGACACAACCTTGATTTATGTAAAGGTATTCCTGAGTAATCTGACAAACTAACATAGAATCTGACATTATGACAATTGTTGGACAGCAGTGAAGAGAAAAAAGACTCGACAAAATCATTAATAAAAAATTGGAGAAGAAATCCTTCTTCGCATTCTTTGTATGATGAATGAAAAACAAAAATAGAAAACTTTTTCCAACTCCTGTTTAAGAGATAATTTAATAAATGTCCACAAATGATCAAAACAAAAGTAGGTCAATGGGGCTCAAAAGTAAAATCCAATTGTGACAGATTATGGATATACCAAAGAAACTCCTAGAAGCCAAAAGATGAAGTATAAAAATAAAATACATTAAAACATTAAATAAAATAACCAAAGGCATAAGCATAGATACAACATCTCAAAGGATACACGTCATCATAAGAAGGCACAAAACAAGAAGTGGAAGAGGAAGCTTGAGTAACCACATCATAAACATAGAAGGAAGATGAAGTTGTACCTATCATACCATCAGCCATGAAGAAGGAGAAAATACACTGCCTCAGGATGTCCACAGGGAATAGTCCAGAACTGGGAGGACCCAATTAGGTACCCTTGGGAGGGAGTCAATAATGATCACCTAAGACTCTCCTAGCACTCACAGCCACCAAAAATAACATGAAGCCAAAACATCGATCTCTCAAAAGGGATGAGCATGTAATTGAACTATGTTGAGAATGGGAACTCTTCAAAAGCCCCATGGACATAGCCTTGCCAATCAAAAATCAAAAAAGGTGTATGCTCTAACTAATATAGTTTTGGATGTGTCCTTGGTCTCTAGTTATCACTTGTTAGCACATAGGATAGAAGGGAAAACCAAGTGATACATCTAGTGGAGTCTGTCTTAGGAGGTCCCTGTTAACCGCCAAAAGAGGGTAGCTAACCCATGAGAGAACTTTTCTACTCATTTAACAGTGATCCAACCAGCAGCCCTATAATGGTCTTCTAATAGCTTTATGCCAGCGCTCTCCACATATTGCTCTGGTCAGTGCTCTCTCCCATCTAGCATTCTTCTTGAAGGAAGGTAGGTCATCTATCAACAAGTACTTTAAACATTTTAGCAATCATGTGTTTTCATTTAATGTTAAGGGCATATTTGCATGAATTGCAGGGAAAACTTGATGGTTAACTACTCTTGATTGTATCCGTGTTCCCATACTTCACTTGGGAGGTTAGCCTTTGATCCTAGTCCAATGGGACCTCCTCTAAGGCCTTATGGTTTAGAAAGGGCACTAATAGGGGGCATTGATTGAGCAAGCATGTCATTGGTAACCCATACTTAAAAATTTCCATCCTTCCCTATTTTTCATCTTCGTTCTTCGGGATAATTATCATTGGTCATTGGGATTGGCGCCCTATGTCCACATCCCTGAGTCAAAGCCTAGAAACTTGGTCCCAAATGTTGATGCAGCTAAAAGAACAATAGAAGTGAATAAAGCACATTACTACTATCTGTCCCCTTCTTACGGTAAGATCCAGAAGAGGAATAGAGAAGTTTATACGAGAAGATAAGAGTTATCTACACTTTTAAAATTTGTAAGCTCCTTATTTTTAAAATACATTTTGCTATATTCTCTAATAATCTCCATATTGCATGTCAGAAGAGGCATAGAGAGTTTTATCCAAGTGGATAGCGTTATCTACACTGCTAAAAAAATTTAACTATCAATTTTTAAGATACATTTGGCTATGTTTTCAAATCATTTACATATTGTTACATAGCGAGTCCTTCAATAAACTCTACAAGGTTTGTTAAAGAATCAACTCAAGGTATGTTCAAAATCACATCTTCCTTATATAAAAAGGGTACAGTTATTGTTGGAATCTACTCTATATCACTAACTCTTCTCATGTCTAGGGTTTTGAACCATTAAGATTCTTCTTAGGATGATTAATAAGCTTGAGTGGGCCTAATGGTTAAGAGCATGTATTTCCTCCTAAGAGGTCACAGGTTCAAAACCAGAGGAGGGTAGAGTATGTATGCCTTCGTAGGCTTAGCAGTCAAATTGCTGCACGGAGGTGCATACCTTGTCCCACAAGCAAGGGGGTCTCATACACCAATTTGGTGTCTAGCTTGGCTGTGACCTTAAAAATGGATATTATTATTATTTTACTAGGTAGAACCTATAAATGTGAGCAATATTTTTAGGGTATAGACTAACCCCCTGATTATTCCAAATTTTTGTTTGGAACCCAAGTACTTCCTAGCATTCCGTTTCATGGTGAGGTTGTATGGAAAAGATTGACAATAGACAATGCTCCAATGGCCCCAACCTTTTTTGTTGTTTCAAGCGGCTACTAGTTGGAATTTTCCTTTCCTTTATTAGATTACTCATTTTTTAAGTTTGTTGATTGCAGTGGCACTCAATGTCTTTACCCTTCAACTTTAACACAGATAGCAATGTTCAAGAAATTCAACTCTATATCACTAACTCTTCTCATGTCTAGGGTTTTGAACCATTAAGATTCTTCTTAGGATGATTAATAAGCTTGAGTGGGCCTAATGGTTAAGAGCATGTATTTCCTCCTAAGAGGTCACAGGTTCAAAACCAGAGGAGGGTAGAGTATGTATGCCTTCGTAGGCTTAGCAGTCAAATTGCTGCACGGAGGTGCATACCTTGTCCCACAAGCAAGGGGGTCTCATACACCAATTTGGTGTCTAGCTTGGCTGTGACCTTAAAAATGGATATTATTATTATTTTACTAGGTAGAACCTATAAATGTGAGCAATATTTTTAGGGTATAGACTAACCCCCTGATTATTCCAAATTTTTGTTTGGAACCCAAGTACTTCCTAGCATTCCGTTTCATGGTGAGGTTGTATGGAAAAGATTGACAATAGACAATGCTCCAATGGCCCCAACCTTTTTTGTTGTTTCAAGCGGCTACTAGTTGGAATTTTCCTTTCCTTTATTAGATTACTCATTTTTTAAGTTTGTTGATTGCAGTGGCACTCAATGTCTTTACCCTTCAACTTTAACACAGATAGCAATGTTCAAGAAATTCAACTAAAACTGGTGATCATAAGAAGAAAGCAATCCCAAAAGCAATAATAAGGAAAAGGGATTTTCTTATACTGGTTTTAACTTTTAAGAAATCTACATGTAATGCCCTCTACGAATTGAGAACAAATGGGACTTATTAACCTATCCTTACCTGTAACCTATAGTCCTCCATAAGGGGGATAAAAACCCAAAATACCCATAGTTGGGCAAGTTTTGGGTCAGCTGGGCGAAAAAACCCAATACTGGGGTTTTGAGTAAGGTTCATTCAATCAATTGAAAAGAAGAAACCCCTTTAGAAAATCTATAAATAGAGAAGGATTGAATTCATTTGGAGCATCATTGTGGATCATCTCATTCTATTTTGAGCATTAGCTCTGACGGTTTTAAGACCCCTATTTCATCTTGTCAATTTAGGTGGTGAAAGATTCCACCCTAGTTAACACATTTCTATTTTCCTTCATTGTTTTGGCAGAAGGTAAAACACTCAAGAAGAACAACAAATTTTGTCATAATCTATCTCTATTTGAAACAACAAATCAAGTGGGGACAATCTCAGTTTGGGCAACGAGGTTCCTTGGGGTTTGGTTCTTGGTTACTTGTCACTCGGGTTTGGGCACAGAGTCGTCTGGAGGAGTTAGCAAATTTTGTTTGGCATAGTGAAACACCTGAAGAGATAGCGAGACACTGTTCTTGTCTCAATTTTGATCATAGGAAATTATGTTAAGACAGTGTGACCTAAATGTGGTTTCTAAAGAAGCATCAATCAACTCCTCTGACCATTTTGTGTGGCACAAGGACGAATTTTCTTTGAAGACAGAGGAATTTCCGCGATAGATGCCACAAAACTGATTTGACTAGAGGAGCGAAGCCTTGACGTATTTGTGTTCTAGTTGTAGGCACAAGAAATAGCTCCAGGAGCTACCAAAGGAAACATTCAGATTTGTTAAAGCGTGGGTCTGTAAATCATTACAACGGTCAATCATGACGTATCGAGTCTGTAATTCCATCCGAATATCTATGGAATCCATGGCTATCGACGTTCAAAGAAATTGGCATTGAATCAAATCGGCGGCATCCTTGGCGACCCAAGGGTTTGACTCTTAGCTCATTAGAAAGTTCCAGCGCATTAAGGAGGCATAGGGCCCATGGGTTAGGGACAAATTTTTTTTTTTTTGGGCATTATTATGTCATAGGGTTAGCGTAATGGAGTAATGGGTTATAATATAGATTGCGCATAATTATATTTTCAATTGTGGATTGGATATACCTAGTTTGTGATGGTGGATTGGATTCGATCTACCCAATAACAATTTGTTAAAATTATATGGAGAGAAAAATCGTATAGCAATTTGGTTTGGTTAATGCAATGGTGATCATCACATGAGGAACTATAGAAATATATTGAGAACATTAATTCCAGTACTGATTGTTGTTCCTTGTATTATCTGTTTGCGTACCATATATTGAGATAGGGAAAAAAATCTTTGCAACATTACAATGGTATCATGAGTGCTAGCATCCTGCCAGTTGTGAGTATATGAGCCTTGTATGCTTCCTGCAGATACAAGCAACGTAGTTGTAAGAAGAAAGAGGGGTACTCATTGTTCAAACATGGGGGATAGTGCAGGGCAAGGAGAACATGACCCTCGTATTCTATTGAAGAATTACTCCATGGACAACATCAAATGAACCAACAATTGTAACAACAAGGACAACAAATAATTCAATGGCAGCGGGAGATTTGCACAAGCTTTGGCTCAAGGACAGCTACAACTTGCTCAACTAATTGGTCATCTTACAATACAACAAAATGATGTTGCCAACAACAAAAACACCAATGAAGGTAGTGGTAATCATAATCCTAGTTTGCTTAATAACCATGCAAACAACAAAAAGACCAGTCAGCCATTACTTTCCCTCACAAACAATTAAGGGGTGACAACCCAAAAAGCAGTTGATCCAAATCAACTTCTTAACACATATATTCAGGACTATGCAAGATTGGATGAGAACACCCAAGCACTTATGACCTTCAATGAATATAGCAACTTCAGGTACAGGAATAGAACTCAGGGGCAACTTAATGGGGAATTGGCACATAAGGTGAGTAAATTTCCTCTACCCTCATTTGATGGATCATCGAAATGTACGGCAAGGCCTTGGGTGCAAAAATTGGACATCTATTTCAGGCTCAATCATATGGCTAAAGCAGACACAATCCAATTTGCGACATTACATTTAGAAGGGGAAGTGCATGAGTGTTGGTATCATGGTCTATACTCTGGGACATTCCAACATCACTTATAATGAAGATTTTACACGAAGGCTGACATAAAGATTCAATCAAAAAAACCCAGACATCCACTTCAGATAATTGGCACAACTCAAGCAAACAGGGTCACATGAAGAGTTTATTGCAGAATTTGAATGCATCGCAATCATGGTGACAAATATATTTGAAGAGTGATTAGTCATGCTTTTCACTGAAGCATTAGTTGAACCCCCCTACAAGGGTGGGTCAAGGCATCCAATCCCACCACTCTTCAAGAAGCTATCAAGAAGACTCGAGACATGGGAAATGCCTCCACTAAAGCTAAGGCTCCATCCAAGCCTTTCATTCCTCCAAAAGATAAGGAGAAGAAGCCCTTTCAACATGATGGGCAGACAAGGAAAAGCTAGATGAATAAACACAAAGCGAACTCAGGCGGAAGAAGCTATGTTTAAATTGCAAGGAGCCATGGGAACCAAGTCACCGTTGTTTAGGTAAGGTAAAAATTCACTACATTGAAGTAGTCTTTGATGATGAGGAAGAAGGAGAGGAACCCACTACGAATGTTGAAGAAGAATTATTGCAAAAAGAAGCAGAGGAAGATGAAAAACCTAACAGCCCCAAGGAAGAACCATCACAAGAGGAAAGGCCCAGCAGAGAAAGGAAGACACGACCACAGTTTAAGATTGCAAACCTTTCAAGCACGCTCAAGTATTACACCTTCAAGGTCAGGGGAGTCATCAAGGGACAACGCATCACAGCACTGATTGATGGAGGAGCCACACACAACTTGATTGATGCACCACTAGTAGCAAAAAGGGGACTTCTCGCCTAAGAGTTTGAGGGCTTGGATATGATAGTTGCGGATGGGTCCAACTTGGATTGCACACAAATGATCCCAAGTTGAGTGTAACCATCGGTAACTATACTTTACTAGTGATTTCTATGTAATAGATCTTGCAGACTTCAACATGGTATTAGGGATTAAATGGTTGTATTCGTCGGGTAAGCACACGATGGACTACCAAGCATTGGAAATGGAATTTAGAGAACCAAAAGGCAATAAGGTCGTATTGAGAGGCATGGAAAATGGCGAACCACCATGGAAAATTTTAGGGGCTAATATTCCCCTAGTGGGCTAATTTTCCATGATTTTTCCACAAAAAAGATTCGCAAATTTCCAATTTTTATAAAAGATGATTCTCCCAAATTTTAGAATATAAAATTATTTTACCTTAAAATCGCCAACATTATATAAAGACTATATATTAAATCATTATAAATTTGAATAATTTTACAAATATATCAATAAACATTTTATAGTTTGCATATTAGGGATTAGTGAGATTCGCCAATGTTTTTAAACTTCAAGAAAATTTTCCATCCTTGAAATTTTCCTTGCGGCCTACAGGTCGTTTCAGCTGGGAGGATGGAAGCCCTATTCAGGCATGGAGATATAGCATATGTAGAAGCATGCAGGGCTATGACCCAAAACACCCCTAGCAATGACAAACCGCAATACAGGATAGATATTCAACAAGCATTGGAAAAATATGCTCCAATGTTTGGTGACATTCCTCCAGGATTAGCCTCCTAAGAGAGGATTTAAGCACACTATAGAGCCGGAAGAGGGAGCCAAGCCTATGATCACCACATCCTATTGGCACCCAAAGAAATTCAAAGAAAAAATAGAAAAGACCATCAAGGAGTTGTTAGAAATGGGCCACATCATACCTAGTTCAAGTCCATTTGCCTCATTCGTGGTCTTGGTAAAGAAGAAGGATGGCACGTGGAGAATGTGTATTAACTACCCAGCTCTCAACGAGAAAACTATCAAAAACAATTACCCTATCCCTAGGATTGATGAACTACTAAACAAACTTCATGGAGCGCTTTAGTTTTCAAAGATTGATTTACGATCTAGGTCCCATCAAATCCGAGTTCGAGAAGAGGACAAGCTGAAAACAGCGTTCCGATGCCATTATGGACACTGAGAATTTTTGGTCATGTCGTTTGGACTAACAAACGCCCCTGCCACTTTCTAATCCTGTATGAACAGTATCTTTAGCAAGCAGCTAAGGAAGTTTTTATCGGTGTTCTTTAACAACCTTCTCATTTACAGCGAAACATGGGACAATCATTGAGGCATTGGGATACAATTTTGAGCATTATGCAGGAGCAATCTCTCCGTGCCAAAGCATCAAAGCATCAAAATGCGAGTTTGGGTTGACAGAGATTCTTTATTTGGGACAAATAATCAGCACAAAGGGAGTACGAGTTCAACAAGAAAAGATTCAGGCAATATTGGGCTAGCCCACAACCAAAACCCTAATAGAATTGTGAGGGTTCCTTGGGATCTGCAACTACTACTAACAATTCGTTAAGGGTTTCTCTCAATTAAGTGCACCTTTGACAGACTTAACCAAAAAGGGAGCATTCAGG